>JACXIT010000010.1:0-250752 GCA_014737525.1 Bombus difficillimus | reverse complement strand
ATTACGTAAAAAAACAACGTCCACTCTATAATAGTAGTTATATCGCGGCACAAAGCAGACAGCGCACACTCGGATCCACATGGTCGTAATTTGTAATTATATACATATTTGATAATGAATTTGAATAATTGAATACCGCGAACATTTAATTTCTAAAAATATTGCATTATTTAATCTCAGTAGGAAATTGTTCGATGTTCACGTTCAAATGTTCACATCAAAAAGTCACACTCACGTTCGGCATTAAATTCTACGTTAGGAATAAAGATAGGCGAGAAACAAGCGGAATAAAAATGGGAAGAACTTCCAGTCTCGTAGAAGTAAAGTTCAGTTTTCCCGGATCTCGGGTTTCGTGTCGCTATTTTGGAGAACGTTCCTCGAGCGTGCGTCGATCAACGTCGCTCGACGAATTTGATTTTCTTTGCAGGTGTGAACTAGAACGAGGAAGGAGAAGAGAGGAGATTGGCCGCGACCTACCGCCACGCCCACGCACCTGTGCCAAGGCAGGATCGCGCGTAGTTACCCGTTAATTAGTCGTTAATTAACCCGGTACTCGTTGGCGCGAGCATCGTCGCGGGCGACTCGCAAAAAAATGCCGCGGCACTCGGTTTACCTCGGACCTACTTGACGGAAGCGGCCGGAGGAGCTTCGTTAGAGGGGGTTCCGAACTCGAGAAATTGGCCGTGAAGATGCACAACGTTTCGACGGAGGGCGCGTCGCCCGGTGGTCGAAGATTGTCGCGCAGTTTTCACTCCTGCCTTCGCGGAGCTGACCACGACGACCTCGAATCAGGTAGATTCCCAATTACAGGCCCGAACGAAAGCGTAGAGTCGAGGTTGCAACTATGTAAATACGTATACTATGTATAATAGTTGGACGGAGAAAGAAAAGTTACGTAAATTGTAATTGTAGGAATAGGACAGAGATATAGCAAAAATTCGAAAAATTCAAATAAGCACGATGATTGAATTACACAGGAATCTGAAGTTTTCGAACGGATCTATCGAGGATAAACCAAGAGAATAAACTGTAATCGACCAAACGTGTTTGTTCAAATAATGTTTACGGATTTTCTTAGCGATTGAAATTGCAGCTATTTGCGTTCGGGTATTTCCTCCTAATTAGCTACCGCCTAATTAAATATCACCTTCTTTCAATATCATTTCTTAGTAGCGCAATTAAATTTCTTTTCTCTTTTTTCTTTTTTCTTCCACTGCGATTAACGTCATAAATCATTGCCAACGGTTTATCGTTGATTTTTGTCACGATGCTTGTCACGACGCTTGTCACGACGACAGAGATTGAACGATTTCGCTACATCGTACGTAGGATAAGGACACGCAAGATCTACACAGGACGTAGGTGACTCGCGTATGCAATGTTACGGGCCTACGCTCGTTAAAACTGCACTTCTACTTTCCCATAAAAGAAAACCTCTCGTGGGAAAAAGGAGAACAAGTCGCGATTGATATGGTTGGCACAGATGCGTTTCCAGATGGAAATTCCTCGTCGAATGACAACGATCTATAAACGTTTCGCGTTACTCGAATATTCGGTCTTGTAGGGAAAAGAATTTGGATACCTGCTACCTATATAGGAGACGATTGCTTAACAAACGTTAACAGCTATGTGCATACGTATTCTTCAGAGAAATTTGAGAACCTGAAACTGTATACTTTTTAACGTAAGTTTTTAATTTTTTTTTTAATTTGTGTAATGCAATGTAACTGTAATACGGTTAACATATCTGTATAAAAGCGTGACTCGTAAGCTGAAACATAAATGTATTTTAACGATATAAATTTCTGATCAGATTCGTCAGATCAGATCGTTACGTTTAACGAATTTACAGTCGAAAACAAATCGCATCTATGTCGTTACAACGAAACTCTTTCTAACCTTGTGATATAAGAAAGAAATTTCTCAACGTGTTGCTCGTGTATCCGGCGGAATAAAACTCGTTCGCCGGCAGTTTCATTCAGAAAGAATAAAAAGACACCGATATTTATGCCCTGCGAATAATTCACGCGAATATACGATACGGTAACCAGAACGTCTGACGCCCACAAATTCTCGAGCGAGAAACGCGCTTTAAAAGTATCTACGTAGCTCCCAAAATACATACTCGGTGTGTTTGCCGCTTCGACCATCTCGCCGTGTCGCGAGAAATGCCATAAAAGCATCCGAAGATGTAGCATAAATCGCGATGGCCGTTAATTAATACAACGTGGTGAAATCGAAAGAGAGACGATCTTGGGTGTAGAAGATTCGAAGAACACGTTCTCCGAATACTTGGCGCGCGGTAAGATGATTTACGACGACTTTACGATGCCACAGAGAAATAAATGTTATAGAAACTAGATAGCTAGCACGGCTAAATCTAGCCAAACATGCTCCTTTCAAATTCGTCGAACGAGTGTCCTATTTCTTAAAAGTACGACGATATGTAAGAATCCGAGTGATCCAGTCTGCGAATACGACGTGCCTATGTACTTTGGATGCACCCAAGTAAGGTGTATTTGCAAGATCTCCGGCGTGGCTCACGAGCGTAACCGAAGGAGGCAGCGTTAATATTTACTTTCATACGCGGCCTCCGCTTGCGTCAGTTCATTGCCGACTGTATCATGTTCACTGTCCAACTGAGAGGCTGCTCGTGAATCGATACCGTGTGTCTAGATGTGTCGTTGATTATCTTTTCACCGAAGAAGAACGATAATCGTCATTGAGAAGACATCCGTTATTTCCTCCCACACTTACGACTTCGTCTCTCGACATGAATGGATCCGTATGCGTAATGCGTATGCAAAGGAGACTTTGGTTGATTCCACTCGTCGAGTACTCTTACAGCCTTTGTACCCTCTAAATAAGGTCCATGGAATCGACACAGCGTATCTTCTGTATTCTTAATACGAGTAGATACGTACACGTACGGTTGAATTCGAAAGAATTCTCGCGTGATACATACACACGTAGTTGACATTTGTGACGAAACAGTGAAAGAAGTATACTTGCTACGTTTAATAAATTTCAAATCGAACTCGTTTTTCGGACAAAGTCCTGAAAAAAAAACGATATTAAATATCGCTAACGTTGGTGACGATATGTTGTAAAACATCGTGAAACATCGAACGCCAATGAAACAGAAACGATCGCGAAGATTTATGGAGTTTCGAGTTGTGACCGACGAGAATTTCCTCGATCCGTGGCGGATTTGTCGATGGTTAATTGGTCGTTGAATCGATTCGTCGCGTCGACGAGTGTCGCGAAATTGCCTAGGCTGTATAAACCGATCGCTCTGTGTTCGAGGGATTCCCGTTCGCGTGTCGGACGATCTTCGGTAGGATCGACGAGTTTAGCGTCGAATCAATCGTACGCTTTCACGGAGTTCGGATAAACGGTTTATCGAACCGTGAATAAAGTGGCCATTTCATCCTCTCGTGGTTTACGACGTTCGGATAAAAGTTAGACTCGCGATTACAATTTGTAATTGTTAATGGACAGGAAAATCGATATTGAGATTACAAAAAATTGACGTTGAAACTTCGAAGCGCAAAGTCATTTCTTACCGCTTGTAAACAGAAGAGGAGGAAAAATATCTTGTGCATTAATAAAACACGTTAGAAGGATGCTGTCCGAAACGCAATGAGATACAGCGATTTCGTCGTCATCGTGCAAGATGTAACAAAGGACGAGAAGTAAGCGGAAAGCGATGCGACCGTGTCTGGAATAGCGGATTTGAGGCTTCTTCGATCCGCTGGATTTATTCGTGGATGATCTAATAATTGCTCAAGGTCGAGCCTGCTTGCACAGTTGCTGGCTAACTGGTAACCAGAGTGCGTCAGCAATATGAGAATCCGATACGTGCCACAGGATATTGGAAATTGTTACAAGCGTACGTTCTTTCCTATCTTCTTTTTTTTCTATGCTCCTATCTAGTCCACGCTTTTTCCCTAGATAATACAGCTTGATGGAGGAAATTACACGTGGATCGCGCGATAAAATATCTATATGCGTTGTAGAAACAATTTTGCGATACGATATTTATATACGGAAAGTAGTGGAGAGATAGGTGATTTCTTATACCTACTTTCCTTATGAAAGTAAGCAAAATGTTGGTTCGAGTTTCTTAACCTACGTTCTTATATTTCTCAGCAAGATTTATCCGTTGTTCTCGATTTATCGATCGTCCCATCAGCTTGACCGTATCCCGTGCTTGTTGCTGCTTCGATCTTTAATCGCAATTGCGATTCTTGGATATCCTTTCCTTGCTAAGTAACTTAATTATCGCTTAATGGATTCGTACGATTCATTACTAATTATGGATGACAGATGCGGAACGCAATTTAAATTAAACGTGTTCCGATGTAGCGTGTAAAACGTTCTACCGAGTTTAGAACAATTTCAAGCGCAAATTTCGATACTTATCGAGAGTTTTATCGAGCTGCGTCGCTGTAAACCGAATCGTGAATAGTCGAAATCACATTGTCGCGCGAATTAATGGAAAAGCAGTGGAGCAAGGATTTAAATTTCTCATTGGCTGTTGCTCGTTGACACGAACGTAGGAGCCAGCTATTGTTAAATATAAACCTTATCAAATACGTCAAATACGGTAGGGAAACAGATCGAGTATTTTAAATATCGAAGTAGATATTTATCTTCGGTGCTACGTGGAATCTGCATGGAATAAGAAAATGACCGCGCGAGATCTTTCGGATTATTTTCACCTGAAAAACGTAATATTGCATAATGGCTCGTAAATAAAATTATTATCGGTTGGCTGAAGATTTTACCGATTTATCGCTCCAAAGAGAAATACCTTCTCGTTCTTTCATATTTTTATTCCGCGACGTTTCGTCTGTCGCGACGTTTAGCAAATACGAATTTCATTCGTACTCTGCGTCTATAACCAATATCGTTTACCAATTTCTTTCAACTTCGCATAAACGACAAGATATTTATTTATTTATACTACTGTCTCCACAAAAAGTCACGCCATCAATTTCTCGGAGAAATTCGACTTTATTCGCGAAAAAAAAAAANAAAAAAAAAAAGAAAACCGCCGCGTTTCCACTCCTGAAATATCTTTTAGCGCATCATGCTACGAAGAAAAGAAGCTGGAGAGAAGAAGACGAGGAAAGAATGGTAAACATGCCGGGTCGAAGCGCGTCTCGAGTCTGAAGCATCGAAAGAGGCACTCGTGGCACAAAGTACGAATATTACGGCGATAGAATCTCTCGCGGAGCAATTTCATCGATTCATTGACTGGCCAGGTCTCCTTTTGGTTCTCCTCTCAAGCGCGCTTCTCGTCTTCTAATTATATCATCGATTTACTAGCCGACCGTGAGCAGGTAGGACCGTATTTTACCTGCTCCGCTGCCGAGAAATGAGATAAAAGATAGGAAAGGTAAGGGAGAAGAGAAAGGAAAAGAGAGTCAGGAAGAGAGAAGAGGAAACGAGGTAAACCGTTGGGTAGAAAGCCCTAGAAATTCGTTTCCATTCTCGAGGGGAATTAAGACAGGACAAACGTCGACATTGAATTATCCTCGACGCTCGGACTTTTTATCAGCTGTCCTCTGTTTCACGCAATAATAACGCTAATTGAATCGATCCTATTCCACTCCCTCTGTACCTACCGTTGCCCGTTTCTCCGTTTCTGCCTGCATATTTCTACCCGGAAATTCAGAAGCATCTGTTTCTAATACGAATTCTAGTATGTACACGATTGAAACTAAGATTACTCGTTGTGGTAGTAGGTGCCTATCGGTTCGAGCAACGGTTAGAGGAACGGAATTTTCACATTAGATGCTTTTTTCATTATTATACTTCCCTCGTTAGATAGTCGCACATTGTTCAACGTTACAACGGAATTTATTCGTTATGTCGTTATATCTCCTTAACGTTAACTATCAGTTACTGGAATGCTGGTGTTTAGTAAAACGTAATTGTTTAACAGAATTATATCGTTCAACGCGAACACCGTCGCAGTTCGAAGCTCGATCGTTTTAATCTCAATTTTTAATAGTAAGTAATATTTTATCGAAGAAACTTTAATCAGCGGCAAGACTGCTTCGCCGATTTCATTTCTTGGTGGCCATAACGTTACCGTAATAATTCGATGTGACGATGTTACGTCAATTATTAATTACGATTATTAATTATTAAATTCGAAATACAGAAATGGGAGTGTACATGAATTTTCGCCAACGTGTACAAATTCCTCGATACAGTTCCTTGACATTTCGACGCGAATCTCTGGCTTTCACGAGCAATTCGAAACACGTGCTTCGCTTCCCGTTGTAGTATATATCCTATGCAAGGCACGTCCGTACAATCGTTCGATAATAACACGATTGCTCCGGTCAGATCGGAGCGAAAAGACGATCGAACGAACGCGGCTCAAAATTCCATAATAGACCGCGCGAATAATTTCTTTGCGATTCGCTTCCGCTGAAACGAATTTCACTGGATCAGGCACCTTCTTCGACGCGTCGTGAAATATCAAGTATGAATCATTTTACGACCAGATTCGATCGCCTCGAATTTTACGAGTGNTTTTTTTTTTTTTTTTTTTTTTTTTTTTTTTTTTTTTTTTTTTTTTTTTTTTTTTTTTTTGTTTGGTAGTTAAAGACAGCACCGTAATTGACTAAAAGAGAGTGAAAATTCTAATTGGTTAGAGTTAAGAGGTTAATTAAATTCTTACCGGTCGAGTCGAGGTTTCAATTAAAAATCGTCCCTGCGGGCCGACTGACAAAAGTCTTCCTGAAAGTTCGGGAAAGCGGTTTTCACATGTACGATTTCTTTTATCACGCAGAGGAAATTAATTGGACGTGTGATCAATCATAACTAATAATCGGAAGTCTCCGAAGGATGGAGCGTAATTGATGAGCTGCGATCGTAAATCTCGTCTAGATCGACGATTCGCTTGAATTTATAGATCCTTGTTATCGTTAGTCCTTAGGGAAGAGACATAAAAATAGCATATAACGAGCAACGATTTCGATAATTTCCTTAATTAGGAACGAACTTGGCGCAAAATTTGACACGAAAATATAGTTTGCCCCGTAAACCGAGATGCATACGTACACGTACGTTGCAAAGCTTTCGATTCAAGAGAGCGTTACTCGTCGCTCGTCCGCTTATTAAAGGGAATTTCTAATCGAATCGCCAAGTCTTGATCGAATTTCTCGTTCTGCGAATTAACTGTGAAATGTTGTAGCGTACTCGACGATAATTTCTCTGTTCGATTATCAAGTTGCGCGGTGATCGCGAGTAAAATAAAAGCAGGTAATTTTAGACGAATCGATTCGTGCGTAGCGAAGATAATCGTGAGAAAAAGTTGTTTAGATTCGTTTTATTAAATTAGATCTTCGACCGATTTAGGTATTCCCTATTCTTCTGTCTACCACAGTATTTCCGTGAATATCAAATCGAAACGGTATTATTAACAAAAGTTTCGATACGAATAGCCACAAAATCAAACAACAATTAATTGCAACGATCGATCTGATTTCAAAGGAGACTTTCTGAAAAGCAAAGTATTATATCCGAACAATTAAGCGTTTTCCTAAGCATTCGTACGACGTTGCCATATTAGATTTTACACTTTCTCAGACCTCGGCGAATCTTGGGTAATATCACAACTCCGGTATCTCTGTCACGAATACTATTGCGATAGAACGGGGTTGAAACGAAAATTAAATCTCGCGTAGTGTAGTACCTATGCATGGTTTGCTGCCAACTGGTCAGAGAGAAAGTACATACGTAACTGAGAGCGGATAAATCGATATCGAAGAAAGATCGAAATATAATTTTTCGATTTCACAGCGACTTTTAACGTTACCTGAAATAGTAAATAAACGATATTCTTCTTCTTTTTACGTTTCATTGCTCCTAACTTCGTGACTCGCCCTTAGAAGTCGATTTTAAGTTAACTTTCGTATCTTCTATTATAAAAAAAAAAAAATTAATAAATTTACAATTACAAATATAATATAAGCGTAATGGCGATACGTTATTTTCTTCTATTCAATTAGATTGCAACGTCGCAAAAACGAATAAATGGCATATCTCTGTAGCAAGTTTAGAGAGTGAGACATTGAATAGCAATGGAATAGAGAAATTGAGTCTGCGTAGTTTTATATCGTATGGGCAAGTAGCCGAGAAACTTTGATACTCTGAAAATCCTTGCCATTAAAACGGATCGACTGCACGTGCGAAGTTTCTCATGTTGCGTTCGTTGGCGCACCGGGAAGAGATTACCAGAACGGATCTCACGCAGTGCACTTAATCAGGTCGCAATTAATCCGGTTGCTTCCCCGTTGAGTACAGTTAGACAAAAATGTGGACGCGACGAGTGTCCTGGCGTTCGCGAGGAACGCTGATGGCGTTCGCCGCCGCTGCAGCGTCGCGAAACTCTGCAAGAATTGGAGCGTGCAGCGTGAATCTGTTCGGGTTGCGTCCATTAACACGGTGCGTCGCACCGTGAAAAAGCCACGCGAGGAACGAGGTCCCGTGTAACCGAACCCATCATATTCCGCTTCCTCCGAGTCATCGTTCGTTGATGAACGTCGTTAACGTATACGTATCTTTTTTTCTTTTTCAGGTGAGTCTAAAGGAAAGTCCGTACCTAAGAGTAGTCGACATGATTCTCGGAAAAGACGAGGTGAGTCGTAAGCGAGTCGAAGCTGAACGATAAATTTCAATTCTATTAAATCGAGTTCGACAAACTCACGACCTACAGTAAGTTTATCAAACGTTAGACTTTCAGAGCGGCCGTTAAAACACTGGACGCGTTTAATCCGGTAAAAATATAAATACACGTTGCGCGCCATATAAAATAATATAAATTTAAAGGACTCGCGTCCTTGGATTGGTGCAGCCCGATCGTTCTTAGCTATATAAGGAGAACGATCGATAATTAGATTTTTCTCGTTGGGCGGCTAATACGAGTCTCGATGATCGATCATTCAGCGTCGAGAAACGCTGAAAATTCGAAAGTTCGCCGACGCCTTGACTAAAACTGACAAGTATCTATAAATATACTTTGAAAGCGTTAGCAGTCATCGTTGTTATATTCGCGTAACTGCTTCGGCTCTGGCATTGTCGGTGTAACGCGTTGGACGCGTTAGATGGTCGCGTCGTTGTTTCGTAAGATCGAAACCGTTATCGCTTCGTTGTCAGCGACGTTTCATCGTCGCTGCGCTTATTTGGACTCTCGAAAAGCGCCGGAAAACCTACGCCAACGGGATAGAAACTCGACGATCGAGTCAAAGAACAATAAGGCTCGTTGAGCAAGGTGACGGTAATTTAACGCGTACAATAGGGCATACAAACTAACTGGAAAGAAATTGCGCTTTGTGTATACGATTGATAGCGTTGCGAAGCGCCCCTCGGATCGTAGTCGCGAAATTAATCGCTTATTTTCCGACAAAGTGGAAGAAATATCTTTTTATTAGGAAAAGAATTTTCTCCTTTTAACCGCATTTAATTACATACCCGACAATCGTAACTTCGAATAAACCTTCAAAGATATTTTCTTGCACAAACCTTACGCAAAACGCGCGTCGTGAAACAATAACCCGATGTACAATTCGTGCCGACCATCGTCTTATTAATAGGTATTGTTAGGTGCGCGTTGCCTTGGCAAAAAGAAATTAACCGCAAGGTTACGAACGCTGGAATGCCGTAGGCGCGAACCGAACAACAGGATTAACTAATTACACGAACAATTAAGCTAATTGGATCGAAAAGGCTGACACGAACGTCTCCGCCCTGAATGTCTTCGTCTCTTGTTTCTTGTTTAACGAATTCCGATGTTCCTTCCTTTCGCTTCGTTCCTTTTTCTTCGCAACACCTTTTTATCGTATTACATAGAGCGTCTAAAAATTCATCGCTGTCGACGACTTTTACTTTTACGTATTTATACCAGAAACGCTATTCTAATTCTAGTCTATTCTTCGGCTGTCACCGTATATCTGAATATCATCTACCTGAAAATTGAGTTTTAAAGAGCGAACTGGTAGCCGAAACACGATTTTTTACTTTCGTACCGTTTCCAGGTAGCACGCCGTAAAAGTTTAATTATTCGCGGCGAGATTTTAAATAAGATTTCTTTTTCTCCTGGCTAATGCTTTTTTTTTTTTTTCATTCTGGCTCGTTAGAATTCTCGCGTTGACGAGATTATAAATGTTATACCAACGTTGTTTGCCAACAATTCTCCGTCGATGGGAACGAAGAACGATACGAATAAAAGTTTTACGGGAAGGTCGAAAATTGGCATTTTATCTCTTTAGTCGGAGAAAATAGGTATCGCTGAGAGCGAAAAATACGTATACGGAGGACGATTCGGTTCTAGTTAACTAGAGTTGGACGACGTCGAACTGTCTGCAAGCGGGTTTGTCGTTTCCATTAAAACGAGAGAATGTGATTTATCGGTGAAACGCGCGATATTTGCACGGTTTTACTTATCTCCGTACTAAAAATTGTAGGAATTAACGTGTGTCGAATGACCGAACGAAGTTAATATATACAAAACAAAATTAAACGTCGTTGGAGTACTTTATACGATTTGTTTTAACGATTCAAAGATCAATTGATCGATCTTTTTTTTTTTTTTTTTTTTTTGTCGCGTCTTATAAAAATAGTCACAGCCAGTATTATGTACAGGATTGTACTGTATTATAAGGGATAACAAAATTATTAGCGTTAACGTGAATAATAAATGCTCCATTTCTTGTAGTTTAATAAAACTTGAACAATTTGCGTACATACGTATATAGAAAACTACAAGTTCAACTACGGTTGTAGTTGCAAGAGTACAGAAAATAACGTTACCGTTAGTTATCGCTACGGTCGGTACATCGAAGCGTATTTTTCCGCTATTACCGACGTTCGGTCAATTAGCGCGGCTTCTTTACGCACGACGCCTTTCGATCGACTCTCCGGCTTGGTATCATTTTTCAAACAGCTCGGAAATAATAATCTCGATTGCCAGAACTCGCCACGAGGGGCTGATCGCGCTCGGATCCCATTATATATATATATATATATATATATATATATATATATATATATATAATCCTACGTTGTACTAAATTCGGTCTGCTTTTCGATATTATACGGTACGCAAAGTCTTCGTTTAATCGAAACTTTACTTCGACGTTACGCCTCTAAACTACTGTGAAAAGAGTAACGGATTACAATATAAATTACGTAAAACTTATTACGTACTTCGTATAACGATAAAACGATTATATCTTTGATTAAATGATATTTCGTATTAATATTTCGAATAGATGCACGTATCCCGTACGTACTAGAAATATCGTTGAAATATTTCGAATATGTAATCGTCGATTCGATTCGTATATATTTCGATAAAAATGCAAGAAAGATAGAGGATAAATTTATTTGATCGATTTCGGTATGGAATCGAAGGTCGAAGCCAGTATCGACGCTACGGCTAACTTGCACGCTTATGTATGTATGTGCCGAGAAGCGCACGAACGACCGTTAATGGTCACACACCCCCTACAAGGTGGAGTAGAAGATCATGGTCGATCGTATAAGGCGTTCCATTCGTCGGATCGTTGACCGTGCAAGGTGATACCGTATTGTTCACCTACGGTCTTCTCTTCTTGCGCAAGCAAATCAATTTCCACTCAAACGCTACTTAACCTCTTTTACTCCTGTCCGTAAAACGTCGCCTCTTCTACTTTCCACGTTCTACGGCCACACGATGCTTTCTAATGCGTCAAAGGTATCGCGTGACTCGACTTTCGTGGAAAGTCATTTTCCAGCGCGTGGATGGCGATTTCGTTGCTAATTAAAAACGTGCCTTTACGCTACGATCCCAGACGAGCTCGTCGTAGCTTTTATCGTAATTTACGTCTTGGTTCGTTAACTTTGCATCGAGTTGACGTAGTACGGTAAAAGTTATCTCTAGTTTCGATAAGCTTGTAAACTAACTCGTTTTATAAATTGCCGAAAAGAAGTTTAAATTCGAAATACGATATAAAGATCTCTTTCTTCTCTTGTCGTTAGTTTCAATTCGTTTTATTTCGTATTAAGAAATAAGAGGGAGCTTTCGAATGATCTTAATATTATTTCAATTTCGCTTCGTGTACGTTTTACATAGTACTCGCTGTACTTTTAAATATGGAAAGCGATCTCTCCGAGTATGCGAGTCGCTTCGTTACGACCGTATTGTACTTGTATCTTTATACGGGTGAATTTCATTTTCACTTTGTCCGATTAAACGTAGTCTCATCGCGCGTTAAGCATATATTTGCACGTTATATTTTACGATAATAATCTGTATTATTTTGCAAATGAATTCTTTAGAAACGCTACTTTCACCGTCAAAAGTTACGTCCTTGCGTATGAACCGCGTTGATTCGTAACTTCGCCAGATTCTAGCGATCAGTGTCGATAATTTGTATCGCCTTATCATACTCCGTAAAAGCTATATAAAAGTCGTAGGTATACGTATAAAAATTGAAATGAACAGGAAATTAAGACGAACTAGGAATAAAGTAAAATTAACAAAGAACGGACAAATCTCTTAGCCGAGAGTTAAATTTATCAATGGTGTAATTTATCGAAAATAATTGCACCGCTATATCGATTTAATTTCCTATCGCAATGGATAAACGATTGGAAGGAAAATGGAGGGAAAAAGATCATTGCGCGAACCGTTGCTGCGCCGGATCTGATCCAGGTATTAATTTACGGACGTGATATCGAAGGTCTTTGGACGGTACGAAAGTGGCAAGGGGACGCAAGAATCGCGTTTCCAAGTTCGGTTCGTGCAAACCAGACGGAAAATTTTAATTTCTGTCTCGAGGCTACTCCGTCCGGTACCCGTTGCCACGTCGCTTTCACACCACTCGTGTCTCTCCCTTTCAAATTTCACTCCTTTCCCACGTCTGTTCGCCACGCGTTAGCCAACCATTCTTCGAATTTCAGTGAACGCGCTTTCTTTCAAGCTGTTAGACGTTTTCGTCGCTGTTTTTCTCGTTATGGTCGTTCTTGGTAAAATCAGAACAACAATTGGTCATTTTTATGCGATTGCCCGTAATTCTGTTCTATCGCAAGCTTCGAAAGTCGTTCGATCTACGATTCTAATTTACGTAAGCCATGGAATACTTTCACGATTTTGCGACTCGCTGAAAAATGTCGTAAAATTCCTGGCCATTCGTTCTTACCTGTTAATTCGTTCTGACGTTGCAACTCGAGCAGCTCCGGTCGCATCGTAACTCGCCACTGTAGTCGTGCGTCTCTGTGGTCGTTGTTTAGTCACGTATACGTTCTCCGTGTTGCATCGTTTCGCCGGACTCTCCGCTTCTTCTCTTTCTCGTTCTTCCTCCGGCTGGATCGCCGATCCCGCGCCTCGTTTCCACCCATCCGCCGCTACGTGCTACGTAGCGTTAAATTTCGACCGCCTCGTGTTCCACCGCAAAAAGCGATCGACAACGGTTACGCGTGTCTTAAATTACATAAACAGTTACGTTAGCGAAATTGTTGCACGCACGATACGTAAGCGCGACAACAACGTTTGCACGCCTCCGCGTCGAAATCCATCGGTATAACGAGCGAAAGCTATTTCTTTTCAATATCCTCCGTTAAAACGTCTTTTGCCTTTCACGTACGTCTCGTACGACGTCTATCGATAGAATATTCTTTATAACGCGAATGAGCAAACAATCCGGTAAAATTCGATTTAGTAATTTCACGAGTATATCCCGTTTTTCTTTCTTTTTCTTTTTTCCTGCGATAATTGAAAGTGATCTTATTAATTAATTCCGTATTCCGTAGTCTACGAGCCTAGCTCGGTATCGGTGTAACAGAGCAAGAACAAAATAACGACAGACACATCGATATCCAACGAATAAATGGAGACGTAACAAATAAAAATATATAGGCACGTAACTTTGACGACCTTGTAAAAAGGGTTTTATCTTCCCATTGATTCCACGACAGTGCGTATCCTTTTCTTCGTTACCTGTCCTCCGCTTCCAACGTACTCCGATGCCGCCGCTCTTCGTCTTTCGTAGACTTTTCTATTGCTTGGAATGTTTCTACGCTCTCCCGTCCTCTCCTATCTGCCATCTGTCTTTTGTCTCCTTCTCTCTCGAATTCCTCGAGCTTTCACCGAACTCTGCCGTGCTTCGTCTCTATTTCGTCGTTTTACTACTCCCTTCCTGTTGTTCGCTCGCTTCGACACGAAGAATCGTTCGCTTTAAATTCACGTCCACCCTGTCGTTTGTACGGGGTCCGAGCACGAACAGTCGCGATACGATCTTGTTTTTCGTTGGAAAAAGGGACAGGGAAATCCTCGATATAGGTCCGAAATAAGTACTTTAGGAGTACTCTTTGAACATGATTTCAAATTCCTTCGAACTATCCAATAGTCTTGGATAATTTTACCTTCGACGTTTAGCTGAATTTCGCGCCTCGTTTTATACTTTTCCATCGATCGGGATTAGCGATTAGTCGATACACGTGCGCGTATTTCGAAATCGATGTTTCTCGAAAGACGAACAAGTTTCGACGCAAAGTCGGACGAAAAAGTATCGCTTGGAACGGAACAAAGCGTTTGCCGTTCTTATTCAGATGCCGTCGTCCCGATGCAAATGCTAGATGCAAATGGCTATGGGAGGGGAACGGGGACGGAAGCGGTTCGCTCACGGGTACGGATCACGCTCCGTTATTTCCTGGCAGACGCGAGTCGATTCGGCGACCCTGTGCACACGGTGCACGGTGCACGCGCGTTCCTTTTAATCCACGAAACCGAACCTCCTGGGTGAGCTGTTTTTAAACCGGCATGGCGACGCGACGCGTTCCTTGGTTCTGACGGCGGAGCACGACGATTAGATATCGACGGATATACGTGCGTACGCGTCGAGTAGAGGGGCGTGTCGCGCGTTCTTTCGGCAATCGGTCGCTCTCCTGACGCTTCCTTTCGTTTTTTACGATCGTTGTCGAAAAGATTCTTCCAACTTTAACGGAAGATCTGACGATATTTTTGGAATAGCGGTATATAAACACGATAGATCGTGTAGCATCGACGAATCCGGATTCCGGCGATCTAAACTCCGCGAGAAGATAAAACGCACCGTTTCCAACGATTAACGCGAATCGATTATTCGATAGGTTTTATATCCAAAATAATGGCTTCGTAGCAGTGCCCTAATTAAGACCCTGCTGAGCTACAGCGAACGGTTAATTTCCTTCGAGAGCAGCTTACAAAATCTTACCGCTTCAGATAGCCAAGCATCTTTCCCTCTCCAGTGTAACGTATCAAACTGAACGACAAACGTTATAAGATTACGAAAACGTAAAAACAGCCATTCGTATATAAAACAAAGGCGTGTCTATGTAATTTATATTTAAAAATAAGTTGGGACAATTCTCGGTGCCGCGAGATAATCTTATGTATTAGCAAATCATCTTTGTTTATAGTTTTCTATTTATTAGGATCAAGCGCGTTGCTAATCAGACCGGAAAACGAAGAACGATATGCATACGTAGTTCTGGAGTGTATTTGCGTGACGTGCCTCTTAAAAAGCCCTTCTATCGGTGGTCTGCGTAATTTTTCCGTTACCATTAACTCGAGAAGGAATCTAAACTCGATTCACGGTTGCCTTTCAGGCAGAAATTCAAGGTATTTCGGTATCCTGTATCGCTTGTGCCGGAAATAAAACAGTATTCTTAGCGGCGTAGTCGTGAATATGTACCGCAGCTTCCGGTACACACGTTCGGTTCATTTTGTTTCTTTTAATAACGAGATTTCAACGTGGAAAGAATCACAAAACGCGAATAGCCACAAATGACTCGAGCCACGTCGCATACGAATTAGTCGAAACCTTAACGCGAACGTTCGTTCGATCGTAAATATCCAGTGGCTTTTGTTTTCTTTGACTCGATACAGCGCGTGCACACGTTTTCACGGAAAATTCGTTATTTTCCGCCGTTTATAAGAAAGAGAATGAAACGTGTTTTCGGTATGCTGGAAAACGGCAATCGCCGTGCGTTTAAGGGCTAATAGATTTTTATCTCGTCTTGTCGTTGGACTTTTCGGACCATATCGGGTACGTTTGTCGATAAATTCAGTCGGTTCTTTAACGGAATCAATTTTCCTTTTACCTGTTCGTTCGTAGACGTGGCTTCAGTTTTTCGAGAGTTTCTTTTTGTCAGTTTTCATCTTTTCGCGCTTTTCCCTCGGTTTCTTTTGTTCCTCCTCGAGAATCGCGAACCACTGCTCCTTTGATCCACAAAACGAAATAGGTGGTATTGTATCCAAGTGTTCGTAGTACGTATCCCACTTGTTCACGAAATACTCCGCCGTGTCGCACTTGGGCCAGGGTTTCGCTTTGCACGAAGCACCTTTCACAGATAATTAGTTTTCGACGGCGTAGGAACATAAGATTCGCGAAATTAGCGTGTATCTCAGAATTCTATAAAATACGTAATAGGAAATATACCGGCATGCGTAGAAAGGAGTTGCTTGGTTGATCAGTTTAAGGAAGCTCTAGATTCGTTTAAGAACGTACGTAGAATACGAAGGAATCGCGGCTGGACATTATCGCGATGAAATTCATCTTCCGTATTGTCTGGTTGTCTAACTTTGGTCCCCGTTAAAAAAAACCGCAATTTTGAGATAACGCTCCTCGTAATGGATTTACAATTTGTAATTTATAATTTGTACGATTTTATAACGGTTCTATCATTTTTCACTCGCCGCGAAATCGCGATAGCTATCGCTCCGAGTTTGCTCCCCGTTGCACCAGGCGAAGAGTCGTATTTTCAACTAGAAATACGCGCGATATAGAAATTTCTTCGTCGTTATGCAAATTCATTTCGGTTAAAAATTTCTTTTCTTTTCTTTTTTTTTTTTTCTTTTTGAGAAAATAAATATATTTGTTTATCGTAAATTATTTACCACCGCAGGGAGTACGCGGACAATCGTGTTGCAGCCCGTTTCGATGGTAGCAATCGCAATCTATGTAAACTACTCCTGCGTACAGTTCCCGAGATTTAATTTTTTTCAGACGGATCTTGTTCGTCGGTTTTTCCAACAATTTCTTGGTCTTCGAATCTCCATTTTTCGGCCGTGGGTTCGCGCGCTGAACTTGCCGAGACTTTTCGACGTTCTCCGCCTAGAAAACATCTCGTACTTGATCCTTTGTCGCGTTAAAATCCGTTGTACGTTATGATTTCTCGTTCGAATATTACGAGTTTACGATTAAACAAGTGGATTCGTTCAACCGAATGCTCGTTTAATCGACTATCGCGTAAAAGTTTGAAAATGGGATTCTAGTAATTTCTCAGCCATAAATTCGAATTAGCAGTTTGACGTCGGTACGCTGCCGCGTGCGTGTAGTCTCGTCTGCCGCACAATTTTGCAAGGTAAATACGTAAATGGAAAACGCGGCAACGCTTGGAAAAATAAAAAAACGTCGTTTCACGTCTGTCGTCGGCAACGCTTGAAAAACACAAGACGTCGATTCGCGTCTCTCGACGTCCTCGGCTGCGTTATGTATGGATAATGAATTTCATAATACTCGTTCGAACATCGCGAATATCGTAAGGCACGGAATAAACGATGTTATTTTCAACCTTGCTGCAACGAACAAGACGAATACTCGACGCTAAGTATCTCTGAACCTCTTAAATCCATCCAAATTCTCAACTTTCCTTGAAAATCTATACTATCCACGTTACAGTATCTACGCTATAGAGAATGTCCATCTTAATAAATACGCTTTACGCGATTTTTCATTAGAAACAATTTTATTAAACGAGTTGCACCGTAAATTACAATTTCGCTTGCGAAGCGGCTACGTTCTTTCAACGGTTACTGACACTTATATATCGTACAGACTCGACCAAGACGCGTCCGAACATCTTTCAGGGGAAAATAAAGAAAAGGAATACGAGTCGACCCTGGTTATTCCCTCGAGTTCGTCGAAGGCCGACGAAATAAAACCAACCTGCTTGATTTCGTTGGTTTGCGGTTAGTTGGGACATGCGTCGATTCGTTCCAAACATTGCATTTCTTTCCTTTTTAATTCGAGCACGATGTTTGGAACGGGCAAAGTGCACTGATCCTGAAGACCGTTCCTCTTTGAACGACATGCTTCGTAACGAATCAGTATATTCGGAGGCATATATTCCCTATACCGAGTCAGCAATTCCTCCGACGTAATTCGAGGAACGCCCTTCGGCTTTGTACAATCCTCTGTATCGCTTTCAGATAGTTTATCCTTCGTTTTGTCCACAACTGTACACGGTATCAAAAGATACTTCTGCGTTTTAACGTCGGTAGAGTCGGTCTGCGATTCTGGATGTTGCCGAGGCGTACTCGAACACGATCTATCCGTAGACTGATGGCTACGATCGGAAGCGACGGCGTTGGTACGAGGTTTTCGACAATTTGGGTCGAACGAATTTGAACACGACTTAGGCCTGGGTGTTGGCTGACAGCAATAAGCAGGGCAAACTTGTCTTCTCGGTTCCCGTTTCGAGGTATTCGATTTATCGACGCGAGAGGAATCAAGGCCGTTTCTACGTTTCACCGTCGGCAAATCGCGCTTAATATCGGTAACATGTTTTTCCTTCGGTTGCTTCGTGCTTGGACTGGTAGCTGCGTAGTTCAACGGCGAACACCGGAATTTCGAAGCAGGTTCTTCGATGCCTTTGGTCTGAAAACGATCTTCTTCGTCGATAGTATCGGCCGATCGTTGGATTATCCTAGCAGTCGGTCCTTCCTCGCAAGCCTTAGATTCCATGTAACCGTAATAATCTTCGCCCCGTGGAAAAGCGATCATTCGTGTTTCCGGTCCGCGCTCGTCGATCTTCGTTTCGAGAATACCGTGCGAACACGGTCCCGATTTCTCCGGTGGACAGATAAAACCCACGGCCGTGGGCCGGTCGCTATCTCGAGGCACGCGAGTCTCGAAGCACCTTTTCGCTCCAATGTCCCCGTCGTTTTTCAAGCACTTGGTGATCCTAGCTGTCGCCTGTTTCTTAGACGCGGTACAACCGAAGAACGTCACAGGTGCGTCGCGCTCTTCCACGTTACAACGGGTGTCTGCCTCTTCGATCGTTGGGCCGTACGCGACTTTGGAATACGGTTTGTCCGGATGTTTATCGCCTTTTTCGATGTGTAGCGTCGTTATCTTATCCGAGCCATTCGAGGACGGATTTTCTGTGGGAACCAAGACGGCTCTAGCGACTGGTCCCTCTGAACATTCGCGGGATTCCAGGCAAAAGGTCATAGGACGTTTCGCTATTGGACACGATTCGTTAGACGCCGTTGAATCTTCTCGAGGGTAAGACGCGATCCTGGAAGAGAAGTTGGTTTACTTGAAGCGAACGAAGGCGTAGAACGAGTTTCGAGTTTGATTTTCCTTTTGCCAAAGTTGCAACGATATAGGAAATTACGTTGCTCGAGTTGGCCTCTCTAAAAATATATGTATCTTTGAGATAGTCGTTCTTCGCAGAGGTTCTAGTAAAGATAGATTATGGTAATAAATTCGTCGGTGGAGAATCGTAGGTGGCAATTAATTACAGCTCATAGTACGTTACGTTCTTCCTACCTGGCCGATGGTCCAAATTTTGTCGCTTTCGTCTCGACGAGCAAATTTATCTTCTGGGTGGTTGTGCACCGATCCCCGGGAATTTGGACAATATGCGCCACAGGTTGATCACCTTCGAAACGACACTCCAGCAACGTAGACCCTGGTGGATAGCGCGGACAGCAGGTGGGTAGCGTGGTTGCTGGATGTTGAACGTCGCGACGCTGTAGGAATCGAATTACATACAGCTCGTATCGTCCGCTTGTCGTTGCCTCTTTCTTTTTTTCTGGTTGCCTTTCGCGAACCATCTTCCACGTTTTTGTCCGAGCCGAGTTACGCTCTCTCTATTCAGAGATATTTAGCTCGCGCCAAGCTATTTTTCATTTTCGACAAATGAACACGTTGTACGTTTTTTAGGGAACGAACCAGTTAGAATCTTACGCACAATCGGATTGTTTCCACTCGATCGTCGTAACGATATAGTCATATTCGTTCGATTCTCCGACCCTTCGCCTTTTTACGACCGTAAAAGTAATTTCACTGCGGATTTTCCATCACATCCGTCAAGTATCGATGATTCGTTTAAAAAATCTGATTTATTATAGACTCATCATACCGATTATTTCGCTTTCATTTGGTGTTGTTGGATTATAGGTAACGGGTAATGTAATTTCGCTTTTGTGTACTTTCAAAATAGAAAGAGCGCACGGTTTACTTACGCTTCCTCTGTCTTTCCCGTTGTATGATTTCTAATTTTTAGGATTGCATGGGAAATTTAAAAAAAAATTACAATTCGCAATCGCGCTTACTTCGCGAAGAAAGAACCTAACGGTTAACGGTCTTACAGAAATAAACGATTACAAGTTTAATAATTATAAATTACCTTATAAAGAATCTTTCGTTCGAAGAAGAACGTAAAAAATGGAATATACGTTGAACGCTGAAATTGAAGCGTACAAACATAAAATAAAGTTCACGCGGAATGGTTTATTTTTCTGAATAAAATTTTTTATCCAAATGATCTTTCTTTTTGATTCTTCTCTTTCATTTTTAATACGAAAAACTTTACAGTAATCGTACTGATCGTGTTTCTTACATTTTGTATTCGAGGACCTAAACTAATTTGAAGAAAATACTTAGCGTCGAATATTTATAATTCCCTTAACACTTAGATATTAAGATTCGTACGGTTATCCGTGGAACTTGAAGCGAAAGATCAAAAATCGATCTAGACTCTTACTGCCGTGACTCAAAATTCATTGTTACACGAACGAGATTGATTTTTGCTTTTGCACGAGTAAATTTCTTACCTCGCGAGAAGCAGCTTGTAGTTGTTTTTCAATTTCGCTGCAAACGCCTACCAACTGAGAGTCATCGGTGTTCTTGCTAAAAGGGCAGAGTTCAATATCAAAAAACACGTATTTCGTTCGAAGCATCGTGCTTATTAACATTGGCAAATAATTCGTTCGAGTAGATGCAAAGGGGTCGTATATAACGAAAAATCGTTTTTAAACGACAAAGAAGCATCCGGTGTACCGTTTCTCTTATCGTTATTATTACGATAGCGTTGGAAGATACTGTCTTCTTGTCGAGAGAAATTCGCCGCTGCTTTAGAAAGATAAGTTTCTAAATTCTCTTTGTACGAAATAAACGTCTATGTCTGTTATCTTTTGGATTTACCCCTCTGTACATTAACGCGCGACTAAGAATCGGTCTGTGTATACAACGGCGGGCCGATGGCTCGATTCCAGAGCATTGATTTGCATTGCTTGCGAATTTCGCATTGCTCGTTGAACTAGTCAGCAGGATTGGCCGTTCATTGATTCAAATCCGAAATAAGCACGCTGGCGAATGTCCAGCCAGCGTATGCAAATCTCTCGGCCACTCCCCTATAAAAAGAAACTTGACGTTATGGTACAGCTGCACCCTTCTACCGCGCATCGTTCTCTCGTTCATAATTCGAACCCGTTGCACTTTTCTTTTTGTCAAATTGTATTTTCCAGCGAACGCGCATTCAGATTCGTTAGAAGCGATCTAATCGCGTCTAAATACTATCCTAAATAAATGTCGCGCGTTGAATCTTTCGGGAGTACGCGTGTAGCTATTGGTACAAAGAAATTTGTATTTACAATGTTGTATTACAATGTTTTGTTATACGTAATTTAAAAAAAAAAAAACGTTTACGTTTTATAACAGTCTGTTTGAGTTATTAAGAAAATATTAATGATATTGTTCTGTATAAGATGTAACAGGGGTAAAGAGTCTTGTATCTTTTGATCACGTTCAGTTTTACTTATATTCTGTAATCGGTAATATCAAATCCATGGAAGAAAATCCATTCGAAATTGAAGAAAACGAAAATAGAAGATCGTATAAACCACGAATAGCGCGTTAACTTTCAGTGAGCGAAGTCGGTACGATCCATTTCTTCTTTCATTGTTTCTTTACCCGCGTTACATCTGACCGGTTATAGCAATTGATACGTTGGAAATTTTCTATATCACTTTCACGGATTTAGAACGGAATACTAACGCATAACCGTTCATTTAGTTAGATAAACTTTTCGTTTTATCTCTTACGATCAAGGTGAAAGTGATTCTATCTAACAGAATTAAAATAAACGTTATCTCGTTTAAAACGATCGTTTGTGAAAATTTACGCAAACTAGCTACGATTATATATTTGGATATTTACGTTTCAAGAATATTAGTTTCTGGCACGCGTATATTCTTTGCAGCAGTCGCCATAATTTTCTTGATCGTGTATCCTCTTTATTGATGCGTCAACGAGACTTGAGTGCATACCTCGTACACTCGTAAAAAACACGCATAATTTAAGAATTTTCAATAAAATCTTACGTTTTCACAGAAATTTTAAAGCTTCCACATGTTTCTACCGCCTGAAGCTCGATGCGTATTAATTCTTTCTTCTGTTTCCGATTCTGCTATTCGTAGCAATTGAAAAATTGAGAATATATTCAAACGGAACACACTGTCTCCTAATCGATCATAGTAAAATAATACATATGCGTTTCGAGAAGTAGCATTTTCTTACACTGTAAAACGTCTATCTTTATATTTTCTCGTCAATTCTTGTGACACAGGATAATCCAAACATCCTATTCGCTCATGTTGGATTTCAAAAAATTTTGTTCCATATTACAACTATTTAAATGACATTTGTAATTAACAGCGTGTTAACGTTTCGCAATACACGTATTTGCACAACTTGCACTTATACATCTTGAATAAGTATAAACGCGTTGTAATAGAGTTTAAAGATAAATAAAGGTTTATTACAGATGTAAAATGTACAACGTGACTCCCGGTGTGCTTATGCAAATAATATAAATCATCGAGCCTTCACTGGTGGCGGTGTTCCCTTTCCAAGCTGGATAAAACGAGGATTGTAAAACGTTAGCGCGACATGCAGCTACACGCAAAGTTAATCTAATTGAAAATATATGTCGTTTTATCGGATCGTAATTCCTTATCGGGTCTGCCGCGGTCGTGAAAAGATCCTGCAGCGTCGTGGTACCATAAATACCATGGCATACCGTGGTAAAATTAAACACGAGTATTCTTGTTCCAGTTACTAGTATTCGAATATGACTGTAGTATCGAGAAACTTACGAAATTTAGACTATGTTTCGATACTGTATATTACAGCCTTAAAGAGAAAAAGAGAGAGAGAGAGAGAGAGAGAGAAATCGCGACATAAATATCAGATACTCCCTTTTTCAAATCTTACCTCTGCCAAGTTGTACCAGTTACTTCCGAAAATCAGCCGCTGTATCAAGAAAACAAAACGTTATTATTTCTCGAGGATCGTGAAGAAGAAACCAGGTAAATAACCAGACAAAATATCAACTGGTAGGTACATGTATCGACGCTATATGCGAGTACCTATTCAAACAGCAGGACGGACACTGCCTATAGCTATGCGGTTTCGTTACGGTCCAACGGTGAAACGAGTTGAAAACTAACGAACCTTTCTCCCCATGCACCCAACTAGCCCGTAATACCTCGACAGAGGTTCTAGGGCCGATCTGCCGTTGTTTTCAGCTCTGAATCTGACTTATTCCCCAACGTTCGCAGGTACAATGATTCACGATTTTCCGACAATCTACGTGTCGATCCATCACTGCTGATCGTTTGAATCGACTAGACGTAATTCGAAAATCAATATCAAGCGATTGCGGAAAGATGCGTGAAGCGGCTGCGGTATCTAATGTGATATGATCACTAATCTAATGTTTGCTGGATTTTTATAATCTACTATTGAATGAAATTTAGATTGTGAGGTGGAGTGCTAAATATCGACCGGATCATACGTTTACCATTCAAGGACATTTGGTACTCGAAGCACAGTTGTCGTTTTTAGGACATTTAATGTTTTAGACATTTTGAATAAGTAACGTTGCTTTTGTAGCTCAAATATAGGTATTCGAGTAACACGATTTGCTTAAATTTTATATTTGCGAGCATTCTTTACAGTATTACGAACTAATTTTCCATTGTTGTATGTAATTTACGATTTAAAAGCATATTATTTGGAAATATTATATTATAGATACGAACGTTGCTGCGAAATAAAATAATTACGAATTTAAACAAGATTAATTGTTTTATTTCAATGATGCTTTGTACAAACATCTATGGACGATTAAACATCACTTCCTCGATTTTTTATGAAAAAAAAATTAACTTTTCATAAAATTAAAAAATTTCCACATGCAGCGAGATTCGAACTCGGGATACCCGACCTACCTACGATCGAAGAGGTCCAAAAGTATTTTTATGCAAAGTTGAGACAAGTAAGTTGTTTTTTCGGTTTTGGAAAGCTTTTTAAAAAATTGCAAAATATTTGTGTCAGGAGTGGGATTTGAACCCACGCCTCCAGAGGGGAACCGGCAGGCTCCGATGGGGTGATCAGATACTCACTGATGAGGCGGAGACTGAAAGTCATGCGCCTTCGACCACTCGGCCATCCTGACTTGCGGTAACATCTTTTCAGAAAATATGAAACATTCCTCTCGGATTACGTTTTGTAGCTATTTTACGACGCATAGTTCTACGATTCTCTTTTTAACCGAATATACATAAAGAAGGTAATTCCGTTCCTGGGTATATGAAACATTGGTAAATTCAGCGACGAGAATATGTAACGAGATGTACTATTATTTTTGTACAAACATCTATGGACAATTAAACATCATTTCCTCGTTTTTTTTTATGAACAAAAAATTAGCTTTTGATTAAATTAAAAAATTTCCACATGCTGCGAGATTCGAACTCGGGATACTCGCCCTACCTACGATCGAAAAGAGGTCCAAAAGTATTTTTATGCAAAGTTGAGACAAGTAAGTTGTTTTTTCGGTTTTGGAAAGCTTTTTAAAAAATTGCAAAAAATTTGTCAGGAGTGGGATTCGAACCCACGCCTCCAGAGGAGACCAGAAGACACCATAGGGATGATCAGATACTCACTGATAAGGCGAAAACCTTGAGTCTGGCGCCTTAGACCGCTCGGCCATCCTGACATGTGGTAACATCTTTTCAGAAAATATGAAACATTGCTCTCGGATTATGTTTTGTAGTTATTTTACGACGCATAGTTCTACGATTCTCTTTTTAACCGAATATACATAAAGAAGGTAATTCCGTTCCTGGGTATATGAAACATTGGTAAATTCAGCGACGAGAATACGTAACGAGATATACTATTATTTACATTGTTATTTTCATTTTTAACCTTTTGTTAGAATCTTTGAAAATTTAATTTTTAACAAGTGTATTTTTCTCGGCATCGGCGAACAATCATCGACGAGCGTCTAACAGGCATGAAACGCAAAACGAATCGCACGCAATAGTAGTAGTAGTGGCACATTGATACAGGATCTGTCGTAGCTTCAACGAGACACCGATAAATTAGTTTCGTATTATCCCCTGTCCTTGGTATCGCCTTACGACCCCCGGGCCGGTAGGTCCTTCCCATCATCGACTACCGTATCTTTTCCCCATGAACTGTCTCGTCGATAAAAACAGCGTGAGCCAACCGACGCGACGCATAAGAAAAAAGAAGAAAAACAAGCGGCGCGACGAAAGGGAAAGAGACACACGGATCTACACGGAGCGGCGTCTTTTTTTATACGCACGACCATCGTTGTCCCTTAATCCGTTGACGACGGCGCGGCGCGGGCGTTGTTTAATCCGCTCGTAAATCTGGCGTTTATTTTCCGCGAGTGAGCAACGAACGAAGGGAACGATAGGGGTTAGAATTAAGACAGCGCGAAGTTCATTGCCAACGTTAATAGAATACGTAATGGAACGCGCGGTGCACTTTGTGTCTTATACGGGTCCTGATAATTACGCGATCCCCGATGTCGTTCACCCCGACGCGGCGCGCCTCGGTGTGGCGTGGCATCGTGTTCAACGTCGGCTTTAATTAATCAGCCGAGAAGCAGAGGCTGTCGATGCCGATGGCGAATGGGCTTTGGATCACCTAATAACGATACCGATTCGATGGCATAATGAAATAAAGGGAGTCTTAAAGATACAAATACGCGTCAATGATATAGCTTGGAAAATACAAAGCAAAGAGTTAAAAGTTAATTTAATTACAAACCGAAAGTCGTTTCTTTTAGTATGTCGGCGTTCACGATCGATAGTCGAAACCGCTCTACATCCCAGAGAAGAGGACTCGAAGAAACACGTCCGAGGTAATGATTAATGTCGCGAAAAGTAATCGCCATCCTGGACAAGCTTAGCCCAGCGATTTATCTTTCGGTCGAATCAATAATTCTCGTTCCTTCGTCTCTATCGCTGCAAGAGGAAATAAGTTTTGATTTACAACGCAGACACGGTCGAGATCAGGCGGATCGCGTTAGGCTCGCTACTAATTACAGCTTTATTGTATCCGAGCACGATGGTTTCGCGGTTTCGCGTCGCGGCTAGCCGCGCGAATCGACCACGATCGATGCCGGAATCGTTAATTAGGATCGTCGAGGGCGGCTCTCGCTTCTTCTTCTCTCCGCTGCTACCGCTAATGACTCGTGGAATTTAGTTACTCGTGCTAAGACACGTGTTTTTACGCGTCTTGCCATTGTTATTTTTTTTTTTTTTTTTTTTTTTTTTTTTTTTTTTTTTTTTTTTTTTTTTTTTTTTTTTTTTTTTTTTTTTTTTTCATGCTGATGGCGTTATTTCGCGGTGTGCGGTATTAAAGTTTCTCAGAACGACCAATAGCAGCGGGAGATTAAACGCAAAGTGTCTCGTGCAGCTTCTTGGTGATCCAGATTTGTTTTTAATCGCGGCAAGTTGACGATCTCTGTGGACGATATAAGTTCTGAGAGTAATATTTGTGTAGCTTTTAAATTAACACGTTCGCTGCGCGTCAGATTGTCCTTATTTACGATTATCTGTTATACCGCTGTTCTTTTGGACTTGTTACTTTCAATCAAAAACGTACACTATAAACGTACGTTAACTCTTTCGTTATTGTAATAGCTGCTGGTAAATCTATCGTTGCGCATTAGGTTGCGTTCTTTTCATCGATTATGCCGATACGACGCAAGGTTTTGTCAAAGAAATCATATATTAAATTAACACAGTGTGTTTCAGACTAAAGACCATCTTACCCTCGTTCTTCCGTTAAAATTCATTTTCACTCGTAGCTTCCTCAAATTAAATATTTCGATCACTCGTGCCACTTTTTCATACCAACGCGTTATACGCGTGTGGTCTTGAATGGTGGGCGTCGTGTGGGATCAGTGCGACGTGATTAAGCAAGGTTACGAGCTATATTGAAACCTCGCGTCTCGTAATCATGGAAATTGAAAGAGGAAATTGTTCAGTTCCTTGGAAGAGTGGGTTGCAGTTGTTCCGATGACAGTGATTTTGGCTAATTTGTCTTCGATGGTCTAGCCTTGGTACAAAGCGTTCGAGATTTCGTACTTTGCATTTCACGATTGCAGGTCGTTATCGATTTATTCGAATTATAATCTTTGATCATCGCGCTGCGTTTCACAGATTTGATAAAACAACGATACATTTTCTCTTAAATTCGTTGTGCCAAATTTGTTGCGAAAGACAAAAGTATTATTGATAAACGTGACAAAATCTAAAGAAACGTCGAGCGAAATATCGAAAAAGAGAAACGGGATCGAAGGAAGCTGAGAATGGATGAATCAAGTAACAGCGAAAAACGGCCGAGCCGAGACAAACTCCATCGTGCGCAAGGGCTGCCAGCGAGCGAAGAAAAAGAAGAACGAGAAGAAACATCGACGTCGTGGAACGCGAGAGAAAACGGGACGTCGAGGGGCGCAGGAAGGACGGAAGACGTGGTGCAGAGGGGTCGTACCGTGTGTCGAATGAAAAAGAATCTCGTGACGCACGTTTTCCTCGCAAACAAGCAGGATCCCAGCAGCGTAACGCAGCTCCGTGGCTTTCCTCGTGCACGCGGCACGACGATCCATCACGCGTGCGCGTTACGCGCCTCGTACGCATCGTTCGCAAGCGACGAACGCGACCCACGGCGCCGTCCATGATCTGCGCGGAATCGATCGCTGTTCATTGTACGAATGTAGAGATACGTTCGATGGATGGAAAATTCGAAGCGCGATCGTCCGATCGATCAACGTTCCACGTTGGAATTGGAACGGAATGAGGCGCCGATTGAACGCAATTTCAGCGCGCCTTCTCCGTCATTACCCGACCGCTTGAGAAATCGAGGAAGAATCGTCGATAACGAATTTCACCGAAGATATTAACACTCGTACACTCGTCCGGAATATATATTATATACGCGAGCGATCATTACTAGACTAGCGAACATTTCGTTATTTCAGTGTCAGATATTTCGGATATTCTTCCGAAAGACACCGGTGACCGGATTGGCTTGAAATTTAAAAGAGGTGGTAGATCCGAAACGTAGAATTTTAGCTTTGGATATTTATTGGTTTTCGAGATAGTAATACAAATCTTTCGATACTATAAATTGAATGCTACGTATTCAGACGTTGCTGACACAACCGTCTTCGTTGTATTAGTCGTTGTCCTATAAATACATCCCGAGGCTCATGTCGCTATTATATCATCGGTTACTGTTGCGTTGGTAACGTCTGTACAGGCACCGTTGCACGCATGTACGGTACCGAAAGATTTTTATTAACATCTCGAAATGTAATAAATGCCCGAAACTAGAATTTTATATTCGGGGCCTACTCCCCTTAAATTTCAAGTAAATTGGCCACCTTTTGCAAGCACAGCCGACATTTTATATCTAATGTCTGCGTATAATTCGATACATGTCTTGGATGCAACAGTGTCTGCGTTCAATTTGCCTATGCGCCCACATAATGCGTATCTAAGAATTTTAATTTGAATTCTTTTAATATTCGGATTGATTCATTCTATAAGCACGCTGCCTGGAAAGTTCTATCTACATGGATCGCATGCGTATCGCCTAAATAAGCCAGTTTTCAAAATTTTTAATGAAATTTAATGTGTAATTAATCACGGAACGTATACGAAATCTCATTCTCGTAAAAAGTTGAGAAAGAAAATTGATTATTGGGTTTAAAGCGACCCGTCGATGGCCGTGCGAAGCTAAGGGGGTCAGGATGACGCACGAGGATTTAATTGAAATTTAAACGACACCCTCTACTTCCTCGGACTGCGCCCACTGGGAACATAGAAGTATGCATAAATGGCACCTGTTGGTGAGAAACACGCCAAGGATGACACCTACTGTTCCTGATGAAATTTAAATCGCGGTTGCAACATTCGTTGATTGGACAAGTTTGTGTCAAGAATCGAACGTTGATGCTGAATCGATGCCTTGGATCGGGGACAATGGAATTGATAATAATTGAGCGGTTGCTCCGATAACCCAATTGAAGACTACTCGAGCAAAGCTAAGTCGTATGTTGCCTTGACGAAATTGAAATTTAAATCATAGCTGCTCGTATTGATGCACGGCCTGTGATGAAACTTAAACAGAGTTGCAAAATTTGTCGGTTTAACGATACCCGTCGATCGGACGAAGAACGATACTCGTCGACCGTCGGAATTCAAATTTCAACGATTCTGTCTCAGATTTAATTTACGTAACAATATTATAGTATGTGTATAATAATAACGATAATCAGTCACATATTACGTATAGTATACTTAGGTATATAATTAAAGGTTGATAGTCCTAGCGTCGACATAAAAATTTACTATTTTCTTCAGCGAAATACAGTATCATGTAGTAGTACTTTATGGAGAAAGTCGCCGTAAAGTTTACGGTTACCATAGAAATTGTCCGGCGAAAACGATCGACCTGGTTGAACGTACAATTTTGCAGAAGCGGCTTGGTTTCACCAAACTATTTATGAATCTTTCCTGTTCACAGAATTACGCTGTTAAATTATCTTTTTTCGCTCACAGGATGGAAATCGTCGTGATAGTAAATCGACGGCGTTTGCTCCAGTTTCGAAAGAGTTCCTGCAGAGCAGGAAACGATTATCGATTGCGATCTTAGGTCCGGTCTGAGTCAGCGGTGCTTTGAACGTTGGTAATAGACATGAAAAATTGCTTCGAATATCATCGATGATAACGTTTAAATTTCACATTCGATATTTAAACATTGGTGCTGTTGGATCGTGAGTAACCTCTACAACAACGATTTCGATCGAGGTAATTTTGATTCGTATTCTTTATTTTACGTGATCAAGCCGCCGTCAGCCGTATTTGTCGCGTACGATATAAAAATCAAATTAAAATTACATCGAATAATTACAGAATAATACCATGCTATGTCTATTGGACGACGTTCTTCTAAAAAGTTATTCGATCTTGAACCGATATCTAAAGACAGAGGAAAAATCGTATATTCCTAAGTCAACGTAAATACGTGGAAATAAGAAGATAAACGTTTTCTGTGAAAAGTAAAATCGTTTTTGCTTATTTCAAACGAACGCTACACACATACCTAACAATTTTACATCATTTTGAATTCCTCTGTAACTCGTCGAAGCTATTAATTCGCTGGAAATCACTAACGCAAGTCTATCAGGATAAAATCGTTCGCGTAGACAATCTTCTATTTTCAGAAAGGTATTTCCTGTTTTTAAAAATACCTACTACGATACAGTGGATAGGATGGTACTTTTTCGATACACCGAAGTACTTAATCGTGCTTATCAGCTAGAACGATCAAAGCTCCGTAGCGCCGTTTAAATAAACCAAGAACGAGAAAGTGATCAAAGGCGAAATTTAATGTATAATTTTATTTAAGAAATTTTTTTTTTTGGAAGTAACCGTTCGTTCAGAGGTGTAGAAAAGAAAGTACGAGCTGGACGAACCTTCGAACAGTGACCATTGAACAGCAATTGACACACGGTATCAACGGCTGGAACGTGACGCGAATTTCATTCTTATAAATCGCAAACGGAATTAGATTCTTGTATTATACGACGGTACGAAGAAAGGTACCGACGCAACCTCTCCTAAATAGAAGCTTGATCGAGTGTAATGGGCTCGAATAAGAATGAAATCAAGTTCGATGTAACTTGAGAATCTGAATCCATTTAGCGGTTACATGTTATTTCGTTGAATGAACGATGGATTTGAACGTCTGCAATTACCAAATGTAAAATTGGAAACGCAAAAAGAACGAATATATATATCTATCTACATATGTATGTACCATACGTACCTAAGTATTTGTCATTTTGGTTTTTTATTTTCGCGGCATCGTCGGATTTTTCTCTGGTAAAATTTTGGTCTTAAATTAATCGTATTGCCTTAAAGCAGATCATAAAAATTAAAATGATAAAGAAGAGAATTTCTTCTATTCGAAACGATTTAATACCTTGCGTGCATGTACACGCCGATATGTATGCGCAGTTAATTAATCTTTCTGTCATGTTCTATCATGTTCTACGTTTTAATAACAACAAAATATTTTAAAGAATTTCGAGATTTAATTAATCGCGTTAATCAGTTTGTGTCAGCATACAGTTTAACGTTTCATAATGAATTACCATTAACGCGAGCATACAACCGATGTAACGGATAATTGCGCGCGAAACGTATGATATACGTGCGATATACGAGTATTTCTCGATGGAATCGACTCTACTACGATCGTACATAAAAATATTCGTGCTATCAGTGAAAGGTTAATTATAAAAGTCTGCCCTCCCTCGCTAGATCTCGCGCGGTCGCTTTCGATCCGCCATCGAGCGGCCCAGCATTCGGTTATCTTATCTACTGTACCTTTTAAAATTCCCACATCTCTAATTAGTACCGCGAAAGAATCTCGCTAATCGTATACCCGAACATTCTTTCCATATTGGTTGTGCCAAACGGCTGAAGAGAATCGGTACAATTCATTTATACGATATCGTAAATAACATCGTAATTAACACCAGAATATAATATATATATATATAAAGAAAGAATGCCGTGAATGCCATTCTGGACACGGTCGATCCTATCCTATGCCTATCCTTACGCTCGAGCCTACGAGCACGACGCGCGGCGCGGCGCGGCGCGGCAACGAGTTGTCTCTAGTGTTCGCTCGGTATGGCCGCCAGAGGCGCTGCATGTTACGTTCGGTTTCGCTAGAAGCTCGAACAGATAGTCGCGAAGCCGTCTGCCGTGTGGACGATCGCGCGACGTCGCTCCGCTCGCGTTCATCCGTTTCGTTCGTCGTAAACCGTTGTCGATTTTGTGTGTCGTTCGGAAAACAGTGGTTGATGCGCCTGTCCTTGAGAAGAGAAACGAGAGATGCCACCGTGCTCATCTCGACAGTTGGCGCGCATTCCTCGAACGCGATGACGGCCACGCCGGACCACGAGCGAACCCGATCTCGAAGTCGTGACTCAGATCCTTTTACTTTTCTTCGTATATACCTCGTGCCCGGTCGACCACTTCAAGTCCTTTCTATCCAGGCGATCGCGTTCGACATTCCCGTGCACAGAACAAAACGCAGTTCTCGTTTGGGGTCTGTTCTTTTATCGCGCGATTCGTTTTGAAACGCATGGTGAGTGGTCTCGGTGGTCGTACATATACGCGTCAACCGACGGTATTCCGTGCGTTCTCGGAACCGTTTCGCCCGTCTCTGACAATGTACGTCTTATACATCGCGTTGTGCGAACTGTCGCGACGCGCCGATCGTACATAGGTTGCTCATGTACCGTTGTCGATTATCGTCGATCGAGAGAAAACGAGTGCGCGGAGGAAACGCTACACCGGTGATTAAACGGTGCCAACAGGCAAGCGTGTCGTAAATATCTGTCCGTAATCTTCAAATTTGTGGATCGACCGTGTAATGATCGGTTGTATGTCAGAGATTCCACGAACCGGGCGCCGAAGGACAAGAGTCACCGGCGACGATAGTCGAGCGAAAACATTGGTCGATAGTAAAAACACTGTTCACAGTTCAACGCTTGGCATTATCTCCGACCGTGTACGCAACGAGGGTGACCGCTGTATTTGTTTTTCTCGATACACGTGCTCCTGCGAGCGGCGCGATACGTCGCTCCATCTATATTTAGTGGGATCGTTCGGAGCGAGAAATTCGTGAGCCCTCGACCGCAGTACGCGTTTTCTCGGTCCTTCGAAATCTCTCTCTCTCTCCCTCCCTTGCCACTCTCCCCCTCCCGCCCCTCCCACCCACTCGCTCTCTCCTTCTCTTTCTAACGAGTAGGGTGCGAAGACGGAAACATAAGGTGAATTTCAGTGAACTCCCTCGGACCAATGCCGCGATGGTGAGAAACGTATGGTGTATTCGCGTAAACTTTTCTCGCGGAACTGGCGGAATGGTGAACGTGTGACGTCTTTAACGATTCGATGCGACTTAAAGGCGCGCCCTAATTGCGTAACTTCTGTCTCGAACCGATCAACGGATCTATTGGTACGACTGATATGAATGGATTTTATGGAACGGTCGTCGAGTTTACAGTAAATCAAAGCGAAGGGAAGAAACCGTGAATCGTGACATGTGAACTAGTCGCATCCGGAGACATGTTGAACGCAGAGAACATCGAGGGTTCGCCGAAACGAAGGTCGACCTTCTACGTATCTTTAGATACCGATGCCCGACAACCCTCGAAGATCCCGAAAACGATCACCGCCGAGTCCGACAAGTTCGTCGGTAACACCTTTCCCATAAGTAACTCGAAAACGGTGCCAAACGTCATTTTAACCCGTACTTTGAGCAACAAGGATGATTGTTTGTCAAATTCAAAACGTACGGAGGAGTCATTCCCCGAGTCCAGAGGTAAAGTGCAGTCTTTGACGAAGATATTCGAGACCCCAAAGGGAGAGCAGGTGACAAATAGCTGCGAACAGAGAAAGAAGGTCGAAAGGACGAGGTCGTTCAAAACCATCGAGAGGTTTCACAGTCGATTCACCGGTCGAAAGGATACGAACAGAAAGGACAGCCGTTTAAATAATACCATAGCGTGCTTCGAAGTGGAAGACGAGGACTCGAGGAAGAAACCGGACGCGGATAAGCGGACGAACTCGAAGAATCACGATTCGAAGTCGAACGGTGCTGGTAAAATTAGTACGGAGACGAGAACCAAGCAGAATGGCGGTACGACGTTCACCAATTTGTTGATACGTAGAACACACAGCACCAAGTTAGCCAGGAGTACGAGTACGTTGGTGAAGGCGAGTGGCAGGCACGCGTCGGTAGACAATCCGTGTAGCGTCGTGACGCCAGCCAGGGGAGAGAATCACCGGTCGAACACCGAGAAATCGAAGGAGGACGAGGCGCCGGACGATTCTGTCGCGGATAACGACGAGGGTACCGAGTCGTCCGTGTTCGAGGACGCCGACGCGGACGCTGGGATACATTCAGGTAGGCGTGCGCGCGTTGTGTACTTTGTAATCACGATGGGGAGCGTGGCTCGACGTGACGCCGATGGAGAACGAAATTTCTTTTCCATGACGAGATTCTACAGCGTAGTTGTACTTTAGGTTCGACGAGAAACAACGATGACATAGTTAGGTTTGGCTTAGGTGCGTTTAATGCGCGCGCCTTCGAAAGTTACGTTTCAACGATTGAAATCCTCGGATACGCTTCGAATATACGTTTGAATTTATTTCGATCGTTTCATGCGCCATACGATGAAAAATCGCGCGGAACGGTCGAGTGAAATCGACCAAAGTCGAGTGGAATCGTTAGATGCTCGTCCGAATTTACTGGTCGAGCGTGTAACCAGCGTTAATTATTTGCCTACGGACGCGAACGAGAATCAATTTATACGGAATTTATGGCGAACGTTGCTAAAAAAGAAAAATTCACTCTTTACAAATATCTTGATAAATTTGAGTATCGATCTGTTCGCCGTTCGGTCGAGCGACCGAGTTGTGAGATTCGAGGAAATTTTGATCGCCAGTTTCCTTTGAAAGCGAAGTTAAACTTACGATCAGCTAATAGAATCGTTTGTCTAAAAGTCGTTATCGTTTTTTTCAAAAAGGGCATACATATTTACCGCGATACGCTTGACACGCGTGAAATATAGCAAATTTTATCCAGTTTCTATAATTTGTATACAAGGATCAACGATATTTCTCTGAAATATGGATATAGCAAATTTCACAGAAAGATGATCACGAATATACGTAATTTAAGCTATTGGAAATCCTTGGCGTTTCTGGAATCGGTCAAAATTTGCGTGCCTCGTCGAATTCGTTGATCCCAGAGTCGACGAAAAGCTTTCCACGACTATCTAAATGTGTATAGATTCGAAAGCGGAGGTTGGACGAAATCGTGGTTGAGCTTCGTCGAGCAAAAGGGCTGCAGGGTACGAGGGATGCTCTCGTAAATCAAGTTGAGGAAGCGATTGAAATTCGCGATTCCAGCGACGAATTCGCGAGTACCGTTAGTTGGCCAGAAATTGCTCGGTGAGCGAACGCGAGCTTTTTTATTTCGCGTTCGCCCGCCGAGAGGATTACCTTAATTAAGGGCGAACGATCGCGAACCGCGATCCAAGCCCTGTCGCTTATTTTCTCAAAGAAAATCGCGTCATTTTAGCTACGTATTTACTACGCCAGTGCTTTACCATCTCTATTTTCAGTCGATGAAGCGTAGCTATAGTAGTATCTGTAACTAGTAGGTAAAATAGCTGTAAAATATTTCGCGTACATCGAAGCAACGTGGAATTTGAATAGACGTTGCATCCGACTGTAGCTTCAATTTGCTTAGATTCGTTTTACGTAGATTCGGTTTAAAGTGGTATCTTCAAAGGGTTCGTATTCGCCGGAAACTTACGATGCGAATACGCGAGACCTACTTACGCGGTAGCCTGTTTCAGCCACCTGCCTTTCAAGCCAGGTCAAAAGAGCCAGAGAGTTATTTGGGTAGTTGGTAGGTTGGCCGAAGGAACAAGGTTGGCACGATTGTGCTTCTCTTTGTCAGATTTCCTCACGACGACCTTCCAAGTTGAACTCGTTGCTCGTCTCTTCGATAATAGGCGACAAGTTGAATAGCGAGACTAGGAAACGTTCGAATATTTGGTTGTGCCTATTCTTTTAATATGTCGAACATACGATATCTGGATACTATATAGAATTTAAAATTTTCAATAAAATTCGCAACATTACGTTTTTTTACGAAACAAAAAGTATGGAGGTTACAACGATACACGGAATGCATGAACAGGTTCTTATGATAAAAGAGAGAACGCATGGAGCACGAAGCAAGGAAATCGATAAGACAAGACCGTAAGGAAAATCAGTGATATCTCAGATGTATATCTATCCGAATACTCGCAACAAACATCAGCATGAATCAGTATTTACGATTTATGATGCAATAGCTCGATATCTGGTTCGATGTGATAACTGGTTAATCGGAAATACGTTTTACGCGCATTCTTTGTTAGGTGCGTGCCTTAAAACGCGCCTACGCGTTATTTAAATCTGCGTGCAACAAACTTTGCTCGAAATGAAATCTCAATGTTATTACTTTTACGAACGAGATATAATCACATTTTGAACGATCGAAATTTCAGATTAAAGTAACTCGAAATGAAAACTCGGTGATTATCATCGGATTTGAAAAATATACTCGCGTTTGAAAAATTGGTGGCTGCTTGATAAAATTAAACTTTCTATAGAAACAATTACGTGTAAATATCTGAATTGAAAAGAATTCAGAATTTCAAAAACTTTGGAAAAGAAGACGATCGAAATCTTTCTTTCGCGTACGGTTTATCTTCGCAACAAAATGTTTGACAAGCTAACGTTGTATTTTCTCTCTCGGCAACCGTTTTCCACGTATCTCCGATAGTCGGAGTAGATATCCCTGTACGTAAAAGCATCCACGAAACATGTACGTACTCGGACTGTACATATTTGCGTTCGAACAAATTCCTTTGTACCATATTCTAACGTAATTCTATGCATCGCGAGAACTCGATCGTTAGGCACAGGATAAATACGGATTTTCTGTAAAAAGCGACATAAGGTCGCCACTCGATATCGTTCGATACTGTTTTTTCGGGCCATATTGCGCCAGTATCGCGGCAGATAAGTTATGCTCGATTGTAATAGAGTCGTTTATCTGTCCTGATTCTCGTCATCTCTCTCTCTCTCTCCCTCTCCCTTTCTTTCTCTTGATCTCCTTTGTAACGCGTCGTCGCGCGAATTCGATTTTTCACGCTTCGTTTTCACGTTTCCATGAAACGCGGAACCCCCTCCGGCACCCGGAACTGCACTCTGCAAACGAGTGTTTAATGGATCGACCTCGATGCCTCGCATTCTCTCTCATTTCGTATCTTGCTCCCCTTTCACTGTGAAAAATCGCGATGACATCACGGTTCGTAGCTTCATCGCGAGTCACGGCATTACAAAAATCGTTGCTTTTTCCGTTCTGATTTCTATTCGGCCTTTTCTCCTTCCCTCGTCCACGATTTTTTTTTCTTGGCTTTCTCCTGCATTTTTTCTTTTTTTTTTTTTTTTTTTTTTTTTTTTTTTTTTTTTTTTTTTTTTTTTTTTTCAATTTCTGACTGATCGTCCACGAACAATGACGATGTCGAGGATGGATCACGACGAACGAGAATAGGTCCACGCGTCATTGGTGTGCTCGTCGCGATGATTCGACGTACGTACCTATACGTGCTGTTTGAAAGAGGATATAAGTACCGTTCGTATGAATATTTCAGGGACCTCGACGTCGTTCGTGTTTCACCTTTTATTCCGAGGCTTAATTATTCTTCGTTGCAGAAAGGATAGGTGGATTTCTAGGGAACGTTGAGCACGACATAAGCGAGGTTATTTTACGATAGAGAATGTATTAGATTCTATAAATTTGAGTCGTTCGTGCAATTAATAGTTTACGCGCGTAACGAAAGGTTTAACGTTAATTCGATCGAAGACTTTGAGTTGCTTGAATCAACGCGAGGAATCTATTTCATAGGCTCGAATAGTGCGATGGAGAGTAATCGTGAAATTGACGAGTATCGATTGTCGTACATGTACCTGTACGTATGTATTATTTTACTTGTTTTGTTCAAATATATTCCTCGATTAATAATACGATACTAATAAAGAATTAACAATGATATATGTATGGTCAAATTTTTATCAAACATACGTTAAATGATTTTATAACGTTTGAACGAGTCATTCACAGTGATTAAAAAAACTACCGTACGTATCTTTTAATTTGTATCGAGTTACACGTTCGCACGCATCTAAATACGATCGTAAAACGAAATAGCTGAGAGGGAAAAGTAATAACGGGATCGAGCAAGTAACGAGGCTACGGGAGTACGTTTACTACTGAAAGTTGCTAAACCCAATTCGGCCGAATAGGATGGCATTCGGTGCGATCGGACCTGCTACACTGATAACGAGCTGCGCGACATTATAGCGGCAATAACGCGAAATGACATCAGAATCCCGTTTCTTTGTTAGTAATTGTGCTCTAATCGCGAATGCTCGATGCAGAGTGGATGGAACGTATGCACTCGAGAGAGTAAGTGAAACGAATTTCAGGCCGAGCGGTCGAATCTAGGTCTCGTTATGAAATGATTTCGAAACGGCCGTGCTTGTTACTTAATTGTGGCCGATCGTGCTTAACGCGCTCCAAGTTACACACCACAATGTTTGAAAATAAAGCGGGAATGTGAGTCACCGCGCATGATTTTCACCAATGCTGAATGTTCACCGCGGATTCGATTCTATCCGATTCGATTCGTTTCGTTTCGTTTCGTTTCGTTTCGTTTCGTTTCGTTTCGTTTCGTTGGTAGCTTGTCGCGAAATATCGACCGTTGTTTCTCGTATTTTGCAATAGCGATTCTATACGCGAAAGAAACGACGTGGTGGAGTAGCTTCGATGATTATCGCGATAAAGGAAGCGAAGACTTTCTATTTGTCGATGAGTAGCCAATAAGTACATGGACCTGTATATTATTTCTTATAATTTTTGTTATAATTGGGAGACCCAGAATAGAAAATTCGTGTCGCGTACAATGGCAAAGCAATTTCCAGCGCGTCTGGTAAATCATACGCGTTCGTGCGTCGCAACTTGCACTCTCCACTTGCGTTTTTACCCATTAGTAAGGAAACTGTAGAGTCATTGGGAACGAAGCAAAACGATTCCCTGAAAGCAACCCTATCTAAAAAGCCAAGATTTCCAGTTATCGCTCGATAGGATTTGTTTATCATTTCCATGATAATCCTATTCGCAAACGTAACCGTGATAGCGCGACATCCTTCGTGCTCCTCCAGATAGAATGGATCGAATCCGCGAGCAGGAAATCGTGTCCTTCCGCGAATGGTCGAACGTGAGAATACGCCGGAAATCCATTCCCAGCGAATTTCACAGCGTACCTCGATTCAATGCTTAAAACAGAGAGCCAGAAGGCTGGGCCTCGCTTTCTCACGATCGGTTTTTCAACAGAAATTAGATCCTTCGTCGATCGTTAGATTCGAATCGAAACTGGACGGAAAGCGAACAACGCCGCACGTTTCGACGTTCAATCGTCTTGTTGATTGTTACGCGTTGCGTATGTCCGACCAGATGCGTGCCTTTCCTCAGCTGTTTTCATTTCCTCTTCTTCGCCATCTATTCTATTAATTACAGCTTCCAATTTACTTTGCAATTTTTTATTGTCTTTTTCGCGAAGATTTGTACGATTATAGAAGTTTCTCCTTAGATCGTTTTTTATTTTAGATTGTCGCTGGATATTCGCGTTAAAATTACTGTTAAGACAAATTACATGTATATATAAGGCTATCACGTGTCCATAAATTATGCTTAGAAATAATTAGAAAATACGTTGAAGCGAAATTTCACTCGCTAATACAGATCATCTCTGATATTGCGGTTAGCTATAGCTTTTGAACAAAAAAAAAAACGAAAACTCTACTTTAGTTTGATAAGTAAAAGAGAAAGTCATTTGAAATTTCCACGAAAAAAATACAATCGGCAAATATAATCTAATTATAAAATACAAACTCGAACAAAGCGACAGAATGAGAAAGTGTTATGAAATTTAAAAAGTCCAATGTGCAAAACAACGTGTAATCTCGTTCGTTTTACTCTCGTATTAATAAATAAATAATCGTACATTATTAGGAATTTCACGAGAGAGTCCTGCGTTTTCTCGCGTAAAATTGTTTGTTCTGCAACAACGCGGAGCTGCACGCTAGCAAACGCAATTGCAATTATGAAGCGAACGGACTTGTTTCATTTTGCCGGGACATTATGCGTGAGAACGTACAGCGGCGACGTTCAGCATACGATATTTAAAGCAGTTCTAAATGGAAGAGCCCGTTTATTTTTCGCCTTTTCCATCGTTTTTCTCTGCTGGCTTTCACCGTGTAAAACGCGTTTCTTCGCTGCAGCGTGATCTTATCGGTCGCAAGGGAAGATCCCTAACTCGGAAAATCAGAAAATTATGAAACTTCAGGGATATCTAGGCCATAGATAGGTATTCGATAGCCAAATTCGATCCAAGGGACAAAAATCGATCCCTGAAAATACGGCTATGTTTCGATTTTACGCCGTAACTCGGAAACCTTAAGAGGCAGAGAAATAGTTTTCAGCCGCAAGTTACCTCTTTTAAGTAGGACTGTCATTTGGTAAAAGACTTATCAATGGTTTCTATAGTTAGTCGTATAGTTAGAATCTTATCGCTGTATTTATATCGCCGATTAGGATTTCACGTGAAAAAATTATTTGTATCTATTGTTTTTTTCTAACTGTATAAACAATCGATGAATCTTTTACCAAACGACAGCTCTAACTGGAAGAAGTAACTTTTGTCTGAAAATTTGTCTCCTATCTCTTAGCGATTACAAGTTACGGCATAAAATTGAGAAATAGCCGCGTTTCTAGGGATCGATTTTATCCCCTTGGTTTGAATCTAACCAGCGGAAAAAGATCGCGTTATACGTATCTATGTATGCTGTACACATCCTCTCTATGTTTCATAACTTTCGGAATCTCCGGATCGAGGATGTTGCCTCGTCAGTCAGCAGGAATGTTTTATACAGATTTTTCTCTCGATCCCCTTTTTCTAGAAACAGCTATTTTTATGGCCACTTTTTATGCATCGTAACGACGCGGCGACCCAGTTTCGATATTTACATTTCATCTCTGCCATGAAATTTCTTTCTTATCGCGTTTTCTACCAATGTTCAGAGGTTACCGCATCTCGAAGTTAGAGGAAAAGTAAACGCGACTCGCCAACATCCAGTCGTAGAACGAGGAAAGTAGGTGCGTCCTGCTAGAAAGGAACTGTAGGAGGAAAACTTTTGCGTGCTTACGGTTTACGTATGATGTAGCAGCGATTACACCATGACGATGAGCGGTTTATCAAAATCGTTAGTCGTCCGTGTTGGAACGACGACTGTAAGCCACGATTTTATGGAGAAAGGTAAAACAAACGATTCGCGAGGAATCGAAAGTTAACAAAATACAAAAGATAGACGCGTAATACGTTTTTTAAGAATACATAGTCCCGTACTTTACATTTGAAATGATCGATCGAGCGGAGAGCTGAAAGAGCGTACAAAAGCTTCTTGAATTCGTTCAGAGAACAAGGCGTGGCTTTATGAGGCGTAAAGGCGTTGGAACGTTTATAAGAAAAGGCACTAATACTGAATTTATTTTTTTCCATTGTGTTTCCATGGCATTGTTGAAAGACCAGGCATGCATAAAGTATACCGACATCAGGAATTTCATAAAAGAGCGTTTGCACTAAGCAGGAAGAAAATGAAGGGGAAAACCACTATCTCGTATTTCGGTACGGCCGTTAATTAAACCTTAATTGGGCAGCGTTAATTAGGTATTTAAAAGCAATGTAATATAAAAAATGTGTTTATAACGGAGCATAAATATGGTTTTGTCGTAAATCATATTACTTGTATCAGCTAAATAATGGAACAATATTTTCTATTGCAAGTTATATCGATGAACTAGGCAGAATAATTCTTTTCCGACGTAATAACTATATAATAACCGTAATTAAAGCATCTCGTTAAAATAAATTAGATTTTTGCACGTGCACGAGTCGTATTCGTATAGCTTCGTTTTATTAACGTCAAACTTATCGTCAAATAACATAGAAGAGCGCAGAAAAAGGTCGACTCCTAAATTAAATATTCAAATATTTATCACGTTCTAATCTATTAAATAATTTCTTTCGTCGAAAAATATTTCCCTCGCAATATAGTTTAAGTGATGCAATATGCGATGACACGTACGTACAGTCGCGTAGGACGCTTTGCTTAAAAGTTTGATGTATTTTACACGTGTGGTAAAAATACGACTCAAATCTGAGATATACCTGCAACGGTGAATGTCTTCGATTCGAACAACACTGCGATTCTCAACATTGCGACGAACAAAAGACGTTCAAATTCGAGTGACCAGCGATGAAAACGAATCACTGAAAAATCACCGAATACGCCTCTCTGTAAATCACGCTGTTCAAAGTGGTTCGCCCGCTTATCTTCGTTTTCCAAATTAATGCACTCAATAATACGAATTAAGTTTCGACATTCCGTGTTTCGATCGTCACGACCTGTTGCATCGAACGTGCATCTGCCTTTGCGAAAACAAAACACGATTTCTTCGTTGTAACGCATCATCGTCGCGGAAGCAGAAGGAAAAGGACCGTAAACGTGCTTGAACGTGACCTCGGCGGATTCTTTCCGCGCTCGAAGACGAATGGGCTTTCGGCGAGAAGGGTCCAGGTCCTAAATACACAAACGTACGAACGCACGGTCCGAATTTTCTCGTGCCTCTATGGGCGCATAAATCATGTAGAGATAGAAATCGTGCTTTGAAACGAATAGGCAAGATCGGTGGATCGGTGAGCTCGTGGGTAGTCTTTTAATTTTTCCATCGATCTCGTCGGGTAGACACGCGAATTATATAGTTCGATGGAGATACGGATGATGGCAAGTCACGATTAACCCCTATGTTAACGCACTGTTCTTGCAACGCTTACGATTAACATATGTACCTAACGCAAGCCGAATGAACCCATTTGCACGCTCGATGGATACAACGGGAGGTCGGGTTCGATTACGCCCACGTATCGTGAAACTTCCTCGATTTTATCGAGTCGAGCTGCCGGAAGTGACATCAGACGTCGAATCGCGAGCAGAGCAGTCGGAAAAGTGACGCTACACGTGGCCTCCTGCAGTCAGCAGTCGTTAAGTCTGACCACCGTCGAGGACGGGATCAATTGAGTCGGCAATTTGCCGCCGCGAGGCTACGCGGAATTGAGCGTGGACTTGCGCGTATGCATCTCTGCGAGAATCTGCGTATCCGCCTAGTCGCAAAGAAGATTTGACGACGTGCGAGAGAAATTTTAACAACCTGTACTTCTTCTACATACGTACTTTTTGTGAAATACTTGTTGGGGTCTTTTTCAGAGATTAAATTTAATAGGAAAGAGTGCCGAGTGCGCACGAGTTCGTTCAATATTCGATCGTACAACGACCAGATGCTTAAACTTCGAACAGTTCTCCGAAACGTTTTATCAGCGCGCGTACGCAGATCGTTGGTCCTTGATCGAAATGACTCAGAGACAAAAGCTCTCGATCGCGTGTCGTGGCCGACGTAGTAGTAGAAAGTACGACGCGTTGATCGATCACAACCGCGAAATTAATTGCGTTATTACGTTATCACGTTGTACGCCAGACCGGACGTCGATGATCGACGCGAATAATTAATCGCAAGTTCGTTGCTCTTTGCCAACGTAACGGGCTTCCATCAGAATGCGACTCGCGACATTTTCCTTTTCTAAGGATACGTTTTATCATACTAAACGAGTTTCTCTTTTCACGAGCTGAACGCGATCGAAATACTAGCGCCAGAGATTCCCGGAATCACCGTCACGGTTTTGCTAAAATAGCAAGCACTCGTCGTCGTCAAGCCTCGCCGACTCGTCATTCTCCGATCCTCGATTCTATCACCAATTACTTTTGTACTCTTAATTCGTTGGAATAACTTTCCATTCCCATTAACAACCAACGACGCGACACTGCCTTTTAACACTCGAAAAGAACCGGCTCTAAAAGCTGCCTGAGGATTGACTCAACCGAAGGTGTCCACGGCGTTAGATCTAAATTCGATAAATTAAAGAGATATTCGCTATAATGGCAGCTTAACCTCTAGAGCACCGGTCGCTGCCCGCAACCTTTTTCCTTTCATTACGGTTCGTGATAAGGATCGTCCTTTATCTTCATCGGATAGAGAATATGTACGTACATTGGCAACGTAGATCGTTTATCGAGCCCGTACACGTATACCAGCCACCAGATAGCTATTTAAATCTGCTTTTGGTAACAACGAACGGCACAAAGCGGCCCCTTAATCCACAGAAATGTGCCCTTTGTGCCAAGTACGGGGCCCCACCCCGGCCGCCTGGTGATCCCTTTAAAAGCTAGTTTATGATACATATTGGCTATCCCGTGACACCCCTCGAGAGGATCCTGTGGCCTGCATCGAAGTCGCATGCCCTTTTTTCCCCTACACTTTTGTCGATCGTTTGTTTACCTACGTGGAAACACTATCGCCGTATCCCTGTCGGTTCACGCACCCTTTTGCTGCTCGTATCGCGCTCGCAAAGTTTATGCAACCGAAGTACCAAAGCCTTCTTCGCTCGGATTCAGCTCGATAGACACGTTGACGTTTGTCGCTCGATACATATATCGTACATGGTTACAAAATTATCGGCCGTCCAGTTATTATTACTCAACTATCTGAGAGAGCGAACTAGAGAGACCGAGAGACGGAACACATCGCGAGACACCCTGTTTTATTTGAACGATCGATCGCGCCGAGTCCGTTGCGCAACGAGTCCCCGGCCCCGTTACACGCAAACTTTTCGCATCGAGTCGATCGAGTTCTTTAAACGCGACGTTTGCCGATGTTTCACAGCCTAAAGGATCGAGGCTCGTTCGACGGGTTTACTCGCGCCACACTCGTGGTCTCCCGCCAAATCGTCGCAAGTCCGTGTCGTTCCAATTCGTCGTCGCCAACTTCTTCTTCTTCTTCTCCTTCGGAGTACGAGGATGAGTCACGTTTACTACGAGTCTCGTGAACTCTGTTGCCTCGTCATCCTCCTCCGGGGGATTAACGAGCCTGTCCGTTCGTTTTTCTTCGAGCAAACCGGAAACCGATCTCCCGTTGTTCCGACTGCGGAAAGTTGGTCTAGGTATAGACGCTACTCGCCGGGGCTAACCGTGTGCGATACGGATCCTGGATTTTGGAGAGCAAAGCGCTCGAGGGATTAGCAGGTTAAATGCGATTTTCGTGTTCCTTGTATAGAGCTTTACGCGAAGATTTTCCTAGCAGAAGCCTTCGAACGACGGAGGTAGAAAGAGATGGGTGAAGATAGAGGTGGTCGAATTGGTTGCGTTGATACAGTGTTTTACGAGGTTTGCGAGTTACCTCTTTTGACTCTTCCTTATTTCGAAATCGAAATTGCTTCTATCGACCGATATATCCTCGTCTCACTAAGAGTAGTTCAGATTATCTGCCATATTTCAAACGAACGAGTAAATCAATGAGCAAAACGTAACTAAAATAATAAGAAATAATAATACAATTATAAAAATAATACAACAAAGAAGGATAAAACGCGAAGAAGAAGGGGACAAAGGCGAATAGCAAGTATCAAAGTTGATAAACTTTCTTCTATCTTTAACACGGCGAATGATGCACGCTTGTGATATAGAATTGGCTCTGTGCAGTCGCGCTGCATCAGAACTGGGACATCCGGTCGGAGCGTGGCAAAAGCCACGCTCGAACGTTACGAGTCCGATGAATAATGCAAATACGCGCCGGCTAGATTATCGTTTCCCCCTTGCGCGTAAAACGTTGAAAACCGTGGCCTCGGGAAAGTGGATCGACGCGTGGCCCAGAAAATTATAATCACTTCGGAACGTACTCCCGCCTATCTATGCTAATCGTACAGATGAATTAACGACGAATCTATAGTTTATGGAGACCGGTCGAAGAAGATAATTGGCGCGATTACGGCGTTAGAAGGATGGATGGATAGGTAGGAGAGGGTGCTTGGTTTCACGAAGGAAGCTGTCACAGGAAATGAACGATAGTTGGAAAAATCGACGAAATCACGCGAGAAAGTAGTCCGATGAACGCCTGTGTGTTTGATTAACAATTTCATTTTTGCGAATGCGTTATTTAATTCTTGCGTTAGAAATGCCACTCTTATCCCCCTGATATAGATGATACGTAATTATCTCTGTCGGATGATATCGTGTACCACTCGCGAAATATTTAATCGAACTTTTATAGCGATAGCAGGTTGTAAGTTTATTAAGACCCCGTTGATTATCGTTAAATATATTATTATATACGTATCGTTGTAATATATTAACCATATTTATAACGTAGTCCTCTTTCTTTCTTTTCTTTATTATTCGTTTGCCATTTTCACGCTTTCCGACGCATCAACGACGATCGAACGAGGCTTTTCCTTTTGCCGTTTACAGAAATTTCTCGCGTGTAATATGTTTCCATATGCGTAGTTCTATTTTGCAGTTTCTTCTAACGCAAGACGATTTAAACTGTCCAAACTTAGAAGAAATGTCGGTCAAACGATTGGCTTTTTCTCTACTAATTTCGCACGGTTTTCGATCTTATTCTACGCTGTATAAAGTTCGATCGGATTTTTCCCCTTCGATTACAAGTACTTTATATAATTAATCATATTTGGTGCATTAATCGTTCGCAGAGCTTACCTTTCTGATACGAGTTTCGAAACATGCAGACAAAGAAGCGGATAAACGTGTACCTCGTGATACAGCATGGTGGAAAAATCTCGTTGCATTACGGTTATCTAGCAGTGAGTCATCGATCGTTAATCGCAGCTATGGGTAGTAGAAGTATGGGTATATGGTGATAGTATAAAGTATCGTAGGTACACGTACTTTATCGAGAAACGTTCAATTCCGGGTTTCGTGGCATATTGAACAACGCGTACGATGAAATAAGAGTCGGAATATCGAGTAATAAAATTAAAGAAATTTTTCCCTAAATGCGACTGCTATTAGCAGGAACATGGGGTACCTATGTGCGATATTGAAAATGAACGAATGCTTACAGCGAGAGAACCAGTTTCTGTAAAACTGTTTTACATATTTGTCGATCCATCTTCGCTCGAACGAACACCGATAACGTACCATTTCTTTTACGAGTTGAACTATACAGAGCTTCTTTCTTCTTGTCCCGTCCAAGCAGCGGTATCTCGAGGAAATTTTTGCCAAACAATGAAAGCAATCCTCTCGTTTCCGCCTGGCTGTTCGAAGGCCTGTTGTCCCTCGAACAACGGTCGTCGAAAGTTTCCCAGCAATTTCCGAGCATTTGGTACTCGGCCGGTATTGCGTTATCGAAACACCTTGCGAAACAGATATCTGGAAACGATCGTCGTCTCGTATCCATTATCGATAACGAAAAATGGCGATAAAATGCGCGTGTGGCGATGAAATTCCGAGGAAACAACTTTGTCCGGTTTTTTTGTGAAAATAGAAAGCGCGGGAGTGGTTCGGATGATTCTCGCACGAAGAACTCGACGACAAAGAGGAAAAGTGGTACAAGTAACGAAATCGGTAATTTCTTACGTTATAACAACGACGTTTTACGCGAGGACGAACGTTGAAAGATAGTTGGAAACCTTAAAACACAGAAAAACGTATTGCAAAATTTTGCTATAGTTGCGAGTCAGATGTAACGAGGTCAGGAATTAAATCATCGATCGATGTCTTAGATCGAGATTCGAAGATAACGCGTTATAATACTATCGTACGAGATACCTTGACTTTGTAATACAAATTTCTTCGTACAACGCCGGTCGAAATTTCAACTCCTTACGTGTCTATATTTTTATTTATCGCGACACCCGAGACGCGATTGCTTTGTACGTACTCGCGTTTGTACCATTTTTCCACCGAAACCTCTGAAATAGAACATTCGCTTACGCGTATGTTGCTGGTGGAAATAAACGAAGCAGACGTTGACTCATACATACTGAAACGAGTCTGAAAAAGATCCCCTTCTCCACGAAATACATAATTAAAGCCGAGTGGCTGGAGTGGACGCCGAGAGGAAGAGGAGGGTGTCCCCTGAATCAGCTGGTGAATAAGGGCCAGGATTTCGGGGCTTTGCGTTAGTCATAGTTATTACGGATCTGGAGCTCGATCCACCGGAGCGCTGGGCGTGAATCTATCGCCAGAGACGGGATATTCGATTGTTTGATCTTAAGATGGCACACGATGGTTCGAAATAACGTTCGTGGGATTTATTTCGTAAGGGTGATACTTGCAATCAGCAAGAAAGCTAGTGATCTGTTGGGTGTGGCGGGAGATCGAAATTTGCTTCCCTTAATCTTTCCATCGCTGATATTTTCAGAGTACAATCGACGACTTCGACAAACATACATCTGATATTATAATTATTATGCTTCTTAGTCCGAATATATTTGTTATTCGTCGTGATTGCATTCAAGTCTAAAGGTAAAAAAAGCATCAAGACGCAAGTTAGATTACTCCCAGGACCTTAATCTAAAACACATTGGACCGTGAAATTTTATGTAAGATTTCTACTTTGAAATAGAAGCTAATCGATCGTAAAGGGAGGAGATTAAGCTTGAAGTATACCTTTTTACATCACCTCCCTCCCCCCGAAGAAATATAAGTCGATCAGCGTTATCGAAACGATCCTTAGGCGAAATTTTTCTGTTATTTTTCAATTTTCTGTTATTTCTCTGGTTTCGATTTGTTGTCGCTACGGAAAAGTGAAAGTAAATTTGCGTTTCTCGATCAAACACGAAGAAACGTCACGTCCCGTCGTAAGTGAAAGTAGAGATAAGAAGAAATTCTCTCGTAACGAAACGATAACGTCAACGGAGTGTAAATACTTTCGTTTGATTTTAATGTATAATTTTTTGTACGCACGTAATTTGTTCGAGCGTATTCATTTCGTATCTTGTTGTTCTTGTTATAACGCTGGATGCGCAAAGAAACCTTTTTAGGAATTAGCATAGAGGTAACTAACTTTTCACTCGAGAAATGTTTCAAACTCTTTGTCAAAGTGTATGTAATAGTAATGGTAATCGTTTGCGAAACAGGAGTTTATTCCCTACGGAAATTCGAAAAAGGCACTGGAATTGAAACAGAGTCGTGCACGCAGTCGCGAGAATTCACGACGTTTCCATGCTTCTCGTATCAAGCTAGCTCTCTGTCTTTCCTTAATTACTTCATTATGCGAGGTTATTACCCTTCGGTGTCAACGACCTATGACTGTGTTAAATCTAATAACAACGTCGCCAAATGTACCTTCTGTGTTTCTGTTTTAGGTGAGTGGAAAACATATGGCGTTGAATTTTCGAATTTCGAATTTTGACTTGGTCTCGTGAAAGAGGTATCATATACATATATATTATGCGGATATACGTACATTTTTATTGTACATTTTTATTTCTATGCTGTTGTCTGCACGCGCGGTAGCGTGGGTATTGCTATTGTTATCGTTTTCTTAATCGATAATTATTAAAACGATAGATTAATGATCAATTGCGATCGTTTCGCCGAAGCGTGATACACGCGCGCGTACGAAAAGTTTTGCAAGGTTTTTAAGCGTAATAGGTTTCGGTGTAATTGAGTCAGTGGATCAGGTGAGCTGTGGTTTGCGGTGGTGGGGTATTTGTATAACTGCTTATATATCGACGGAGTGCCTCTCCCGCTACTCCGACGAACGTTCTTCCTGCTCAGAACGAGTTCAAAGATCCCATTCCACGAACAGACCTATGACGCTTGTCAGTAAAATGGAATTCTAAATATGCTGTCGCCGACGTTTTATTACGCCACGGCATTTTTGTGCTCTGTCTCAAAGACACGCGCATACAGAGAGTACCGTTTGTATTCTTTGTATCGCGATTTTTGTTTCTCGATTTCTCGTCTTTGTAATTTCATCGTCATTATGATACGACGTTACGTATATCATGTTGCATATGGCTAGTTTCACGACCCTACGAATCTTTCAGCGGCTGTTTGCTGTGTCCGAAATGTCTGCCGATGCTCGATAAGTAATAAACGGTACACGAGTACGAGCGGATCGCGCGAATCTTTGGTTAATTATTGCGGTAAATCGAATCGTTTTGTCGATATTGCATGCACTGGAAAGAACAAGAAACAAGGAAAGAAGGCTAAGGTAATTTGCTCTGCCGATGAACCTAACGATTAGACGTATCTTTCGCTGCTTTCTCAAGCAATTAGCGTACTTTTCCCTTTTCGTTCCTTCGCCTACTTACTTATTTACTTTGTAGAAAGCACAGTTCCGCTTCTTCGTAAGTTGATTTGTAACTTTATCGTCGGTTTATCTGCTCAAAGTAATACCAAGTACGTTTCAACGGGTTATTTCTCGACAAGGAAAACCAAGAACGAAGTATCGTCTAGAAAAACACCATTCATTGTCAAAAGAACACCATTCGCGCGCGTTATTTCACCTCTGCTGGATTGTTTCGCGCGCGACAAACTCCCTAGTTTAGTCTAAGTCTAAACGATACCGGTATATCGTCCCACCCCATAAATCCTCCCAGTAAACAGTTTCTCCAATGTGCAAATTCGTAACAATCCGCGTGGTATACAAGGGTGTTCGCCGTGGGAAAAGTATCGGTAAAGGAGAGGGAAAGAAAGAAATATCGGAAGGCGGACACGGGAAACCATCGTAGCCCCGAGTGTCGATGATCTCAGCCTCCCACGTTTACCGCGTGGCGTCACGGTGACTTACTGCTTAGGCATTTGGAGAAGAAATTACCGTGATGAAGAACCCTAGTAAGAAAAGAGAAGGAATAAACTGTTGTCGGTATCGCTTAATTACGAAAGGCTCGAAGGTGAACTGGCTCGTGTCGCGGACATCGAATTAATTACAATTGTCAACGTAACCGGCGTTCTCTCCACAACTGGTTATACCAACGATGAGAATCGTTGCATCTTCTATGGATTCGGGCAATTTGATTGTTCGTATATTTTTAAAGGAATTCTAGTTTTGCGAGAACCTCTAACTTTCTCGAAAAGCGATTCAAGAGAGAGAGAGAGAGTCGTTTCTCTTACCGTTAAATGTCTTTCGCTGCGCTAGAATGCGGAATCAAAAAATCATTTAAGACGGTAGAAGCGCGGTACTAACTTAGATTTTCCATTATACTATGCCGGATTAACGTTATATTTCTAACGTTATATGCAATTCAACGAGTATATAGAGTATTAACCCTGCATAGGGAAGTAAGAGTCTGACAAGCGTGTCTTTCCTCGTGACGCGATTTCATTGACTTATGACCTACATTTCTTTCGTTCGTGATTGTTCGAAACGATAGTGACGATAATCGTTAGGCTGTTCACCAACGAGTTTTCCAGCATTATCGCGTACCTTTCTTTCGTTTCTTGTTCAACGTAATCGTCTTTTAATACGCGCCGCGATTATTAACGAAAACGATAAGTACGCGTTGAATTACTATGCAAACAAGAAACGAATTACGCAAGTGACATCGAATATTACTGCGTTTTGATTACACGGTTATAACCTTAACAGCATAGATTACGGAAACGGTTAAGAGAACGTGCTGAAAAGATGTTATTTTATTGCGCAAGGAATTCACGTGCATCCTACTTTTCTTACATCGTCACGTTTTGTTTAGATTCTTTTAACACGAAAATTTATCGTCCTTCTAACCAGACGCGGATAACGTGCTTTATTTACCTTATTGATAAGCGGATGGGATTATCTACTAAACGAGAACTCGTTCAATAATGAATTTTTGCATCTTTTACCGAACATTCGGTAAAATCTAATTTTTCGATTTAAATTCAGCTGTTGGTTCAACGAATTGGCTTACGTACTATTGGCTCGAAAACTTAATACGAACGTTTCACGAATCGAAACTATGTACCGCTTGTAATATCGATACAAAAAATTCTATCGTTCAACGTCAAAATGAACATTTCATTGGTTAATGGCGAATTTTACAAGAAATATTTATCAAAATATAACGAAGATCGAAAGATATCGAACGTAGATCTCCGTTCTATTTCCAGCAAATATAAACGATATGAACGTACAAAACGTCAACGTATCTTTCGTCGCACGTGTTTATTTTATGTACTAATTTGTTCTGGTTTGTTAATTTTATAGACCGTACGAACGATCGGCACGCTTTTAAGTACGAAAAAGACGAATGTTCGAAATTGAAAGATCAAGCCTGTAGCTACGATTTCACGCAAATAAGATTACGCGCAGCTTGCACGAAAGAGAAAGTACGAAACGAAATGACAATTAATCGCCACGACGTTCAGCCGAACGACGTTAAACCCCGTTGGAAATGTCACTTTACGATATCTATGCTATTACACGCGTGCACGTTGCAACCGAACGACGTTGACACGCGAATTTACCGGTGGTAGCGCATGCATGCGCTCACCGCTCGTGCAGCTGCGACACCTGCGAATTAACGACGGCCTCGCATCCATTAAAGAACAGCGAGTTAATCGTTTACGGTGACGAACATCGCGATCCGAGAAACGACGATTTTTCTTTTAATTCGATTTGTATTTCTTTATCGTTTCGGGGACGTTCGCGATTGGATCACGACTATCGATACATTTTATCTTCCATGAATATACACGCTACTAATTTCTTTGCAAAACGTTTAGAAAACGAACCACTTTACATCCTCGCTCGCTGTTCCACGATTCCTATATCGAAAATCATGCCTATATCCACGAACCTGCTCCGTACGCTATTTGTCACTATCGACATCTGCATGTGCACGTGCAGCTGCACCTCCACTCTATAGCGTGCCGAGAACGGCCAGTCGCATCTGCCTGGTCGCGCAGGGTCGCGTGCCCGGCTCCGCTCCAATTATCCTTAATTATTATCGTGATAATCGTTATTACCGAAGCGGAATGTCGATCGAGTGGGACGATAATGCCGCGAAGACGAGTTCGGCGACGACCGCTCGACGTTTTCCCTTTTTTCTTTTCTCTTTGTTCGATCTCACTGGCAAACCGTGAGCTCCGCTGATCCTCGGATAAGGGCGCGCGCGCATCGGCGAAATCCGTATAAGCGTATTTCGCTACGTTGGAAACTTTTGTTTTACGTATAAAAGACTTGGTTACCTTATTAGCGTAAAAGATGGATACTTTATCGGTTAGATTAGAGTTTAAATATTCTTTCACACGTGTATTCAATCTCTTGATTTTGGTTCAATTTTATCGGAGTATCTTAAACTACGATTGAGCTAAATAGTACTCAACCTATATATTAAGTTTGCAACAAGTTCAATTTGCCAAATTTATTCGATTTAAAGTAGGTCACGTTCAGCATGAACCCAACGATTATCGCATTAATTAATCGATTTAATTAACGTTCATTACCATCGTATCGTGCTAAATGAATATTCTATGAATGTTTAAGGAACACAATAGAATTAAGTATTCTCTTGAAAGAATCTATGTGCCTAGGATTGCATAAATAATATTTCTTTGTGGACAATTTGCAACAAACCCGGAAATTGTTTAAACGCGAGATACTAGAGGCGGATGTTCATTGTTCGATCGGAAATGAAAAATGTCGGTCTGAGTCACGAGAGTGCGCGTCGCGTTGATTGTTTTCCCTTTATTATGCGAGGTGGATGCGAATGTATATTGAGAAGAAAGGTATTTATGTATTCGCTTATCTCCGCTTTGCATACGTGGTTCTTGGTTTTTCTCTAGCGATTATTTTCATTCGTGAATATTATCTAAATAAACTATCGTCGATGTTTTATTTATTAGCGCGAACTCGCGTCGATATACGGGAGGGCATGATGTATCAGGAGAACGAAATCGTTATCGTCTATAGCAACGGTTGACCTCGGTCCGTGGGTTTTCGTGCAAGAATCCCGATCGTTACGAAAAAACAAAACGCTCGGTTCCCTTGAAAAGCGGCTCGCGATGCCGCTAACAACGACGATTTATCGAACGATCGTTAAACTCTTCCGACGCGGGACCGTGCGATGGAACAACGAGCACGCTTGTAGCGGACGATAATTCGCGATTAAAGGTGACCTCACACGGGCCATCGCGCTGCCTTCCCCGAGAATATGAATTGACACCGATGGCGACCCACTTCCGGGGACAGAAATTTATATCGCGAATCTGCGAATCGTTGCTGCTCGTCGCTCTGAATAATCGTTATTTATTAAGCCATCGAATTTCCAATGTAATAATAAAAGTGTTAACAGTTTATACGATTAACGTTAATGTACTTGTTAGAGAAGTCTGGTGGAAAATACGAATTTACTGAATACCCGTGCTAATTTACTACAGTTTGACAAATCGTATTTGCGAAATTCGTTGCTTCGTACACGTGCGAAAACTTGAGTACAATCCTAAATTCTAAATTCCGCGCCACCCAAAGCTCTTCTCCCTCGTACCGTTCTATTTGCTTTCACGAAGACTCCTTGGAAAAGTTCTCTCGCTCGAGAGAGAGAAAGAGAACATATTCTCAGATATTCTGATAACTTCGTTCATCGTGATCTACTCGCGACCGAAGCGCGAGAAAACGCGACCGGAAATATTATCGATACGAGCCCGATCTATTTTGGCGACTCGATTTCGAGCTTAATGGGTCGAATCGCAGCGAACGCTAAAAATGTGCAATCGCGTCGCTCGCGCTTGAGAGCTCTCGGTTCTTTCGTCCGGTTCGTGGATACAGAACGTGAGTGGGTCCTCGCTTTTCACAAAGGATCTCGAGCGAGAAAAGGTCGAAGGGAAACGAGAGTCCTCGAAACGAGCCTGGTAATCGGAAATACACGCTACGTAGCTCGAGTGTCGGCTGCCTTATGCCGCGTTTCAATTGCGCTTTGTGCCCATCCTGATGAAAACTGCCTTTACATAATACCCATCATCTTAGCGCACTTTTGATCCATGCGTTCGGAAAAAGCACGTTGGTTTTGTCTCTGTCATTTGGGTAAAGACAAAAATTATATTTTCAAGAGTATACGATAAAAATTACCTGTAATTATCGTAATTTGATTATGGTTGTAGCTGACGCGTTATGAGCTCTAATGTCCTAGTATTTCTCGTATTAGAGAACCAAACGATCCTGTGGATGGCTCGAAGCTCCACTTACGACGCGGATCGCACTAGCATATCGTGAAATTGACACGCGTCGACGTGGTAACAGGAAGTTATTTCTAATATCGGTCCGTTGATTATACCTAATTATTTTTTCGCTCGATGTTGGCATAGGTAATTGTTAAAGAAAATCGATGGGTCGTCGATAAAATGATTTTTCCTCTTATAATTGACAATTTCGGAAAACATGTTACGTTGATACCTTATATAACGTTTTTCTTCGTTTTACATAAACTCACAGTCTGAGGATACCGGGAATTTCTCCGTATACAATTACTCTGCATACTAAAGCACCCGATTTCATAATAGCAGCGCAGTAATAATAACAAAAACAATAAAAAAAGAATAATAGAGACGAGATAAAGCTCGAAATTATTACCCATTGTAGTACAGAAAAATTTCTACCTTGAGTCCATAGGTCACCGATGTTCGATAATGAATTTTCCGTTTACGTTGTTCGACGAGTTTCCTGTGTACGTACATATGCGCTTAGGTATGTATAATGCTTAGTAAACGACGACATAAATCATCGATGGTACGCACGTCTCGAATAAAATATCGCGTTACAGCGAGGTGGCACGAAATGCGTTAAGAAGTTAACGAGTGATACGTTGATATAAGAACATACGGTTTACACTTATTCGGGTAGCATGGCGATAGAGCCAGAATCTTAGTAGCGATACGCGGATTCATATTTTCATTTACACGCTCTTCGAAGTTAATTTCAATGAAAGATTTTTGATATCAAAAGTAGCGCGTCTACTAAGTTACTAAGTTGCAGTCGTTACTTCATTTTTGTTGTTATTACTTCCGGGTAATTTAGCTTCTCCGAAGGCGAATAATTTCGTCTCTTTTTTTGCGAAGGTAGATTAATACAGCAGGTTTTCCTTTCAATTCTAGACTTGGATAATTTTGCGCGTGTTGTTTCTCTCTCTCTCTCTCTCTCTCTCTCTCTCTCTCTCTCTCCCTCTTTCATTTACCAAGCAAACTACGATACAACGATACCTATTATTGAATTTGTCCTAACAACATCATTTCTTCGCGCCTTCCTCTCTTCTGTGTCGGTAAATATTCAGATCAAAAATGTGCAAGTATTATAAGGTAATGTTCCCTCTTTGAAATATAAAATCATACTAAATTATAACACAGACGTTCGATAAACCATCTTCCATAAGAAGCGTTCTAACAACAATAATTTATTTCGCTGTAGTCTATGCGTAACCGGTTCTGTTCGCCTTTGTTCTCCCAATTGACTAATCCTTCTTTCAGGATTTTATCATTTTTTATCGATTCAATTAGCGAAAAGCGAGCAAAGTTGCCTCCATTTTCGGGTGGTCGCAGCATGGAGAAAGAATTTTTCGAAAAACGGGTCGGAAACGAGGGAGGGTCTCGTGTCGTTTTCAAGTAGATGGGCTGACGGATCTCCAAAACGAAGAATTGGTTTCTTCTTTTTAGCGTTCGTGTTGTTGAAAGATATTACATTACGTGGCTAAATGTTGATAGATAATTTATGAAACCGTAAATGCATTGCAATTATTTTCTGTTTGGTTTAGCTGGCAGATTTTCTTCCGGTATTTGGTTAGATATACGGATCTCTTTATAAAATAATGTAACGCAGCAGGCGCTATCGAACGTACGCGTATAACGAGACGCGTATATGCTTGATTGGACGTAATTCGTGACGTAATCGATAATAAGCCGACTTTCTATGCAAAGACGAACAACGAGTGTAGAACAAAACTGGTTTACGCGTATAAGGCGCGTACATTTCCAAAAATGTGGATCGATTTATCGTTAGAGGCGCGTAACGCTGCTTCCCCTTTAACCTGTGTAATTTACGTAATAAATGGCCTATTTTAGAACTTAATACAACTTGACTGTGTTGCAACGGCGTATAAAATTACCACGTGGAATAATTCGGACGAGAGGAATATATTATATCAAATTAAATTCACGAGTTCGGGCAGAAACAACTTTATCTCGATACCGCTTTGGAGTAAGACCACTTTCGAGGAAGGCGATGGAAGTTGAAACGTAAGAATCCAAACTATAAAAAAAACAAGATGGTAAAATCGTTGCAACCGTAACAACGCGAAATAAATAAGCAAGCAGCGAAATGACAAAATAAAACGTTATTACGTAAAAGACAAGGAAATCAATCGCAAAGGCTACAATTTATCGCGTTGCGCAGACATCCTTCGATCGACCATCCGATGCAATCGAATATGAAAACGCTTGGAGGAAGCTAAAAGAACAAAATTATCGTAATGACCGTTCTTTTACGATACGATATTCTATACCGGCCTGTCTACCGAACTTGCGATTGCCTATCGAAACTTTCACTGAACGCTAACAGTGAAAGAGGAAAAGGAGAACGTAAGAGAGCGCCTGTACGATTAACGATAAAAGGACGAGATCTTTCGCGAGGTAACCTTGAGAATCGTAATAAGAAAATGAGAGAAGAAAAAGGCGACGATATAAGGAAAAGGAAGGAGGAGAGGAGAAAACTCGACCGCGGTGCTGACGCGTTTCAGAGGCCTGGTCGCGGGACCTACATCGCGAGATAAAGCCTGTTTACCTGGAAGGGAATAATTATTATTCGAGGGGAACCAGTTCCGCGAGTATACGGCAGGAGCGTGGCTGCATCGTCTGCCGTGAAGTCGGCGTAAAATATCGTCAGATCGTGTTCCCCAGGGAGCTCGGTTCGTTTCTGGCTACAAGACCGGCTTTCGATTCAATTAGAGGTGTGCTACGGCTGCGATACGTTCGGACGTTTCCTTGTTCGTAGCTTTTTCACGCTTGTTCGCGCTTGTTCGCGCTTGTTCACGCTTGTTCACGCTTGTTCAACGGGGTTTGCATATAATTTTTCCTGGATAACGTAATGGAGGTAGTAGGACGGAAAAATAGAGAAAATAGACGGATGGAGGGAATACGTTGGAACGAGGATACAAACTATTCCGACGTTTGACGCAACGATAACGTCCTACCATTTATTGCGCGTACTTCGTTCTTTTGTGCATTTTTTTTTTTTTTTTTTTTTTTTTTTTTTTTTTTTTTTTTTTTTTTTTTTTTTTTTTTTTTTTTTTTTTTTTTTTTTTTTTTTTTTTTTTTTTTTTTTTTAATGCTATTGGAACGGTATGCATAGAAGATTTATATAATATTTAACGAGGAACGTGAATATTTCACGAATAGACGTTGTGCAAAATTTGAAATTAGGTTAATATCTCGTTGCAGCTGTCCGAATTAACATTATTAGCGAAAGTTTACAAGTGAGAAATTAAAGATTACCATTTTGAAGACAGAAATTATAAAGTTCTAATTAAACATTGTTTGAGAGTCGAGTTATATTTAGAAAGGCGTTTCTAAAAGCGACTACAGAACAAGATCGTACTTAATTGCAATTAAACAAATCAACGAGTGTACCATCGACGTTGCGGATTTGAATTTTAATCGATCAATTAGTATTCATCGGCAAGCCGGAAGCAAAAGAGTTAAGATCTTTCTGTGTTAATCGAGACTCGATGATAGGGCGTTCGAGTGATACGTATGCCATGAATTCACGGATTGCTAATTATTTAATCCGCTATTCCTCTTCCTCTCAAGCGCGTAAAACGTAAGCGCATCATTTTTCACAGATTAACCGACGACTATTCTATTTAGATTTTACAGCAATTTTATATTACGAAATATCGTATTCTATCTCGTTAATTGTACCTCCGCGTTTGACCGTCATAGTTCTACCGTTATAGTAATTAAAAATGTCAGGTATTCTATAATTTACAGGATCCATATCGTTAAATCTAGAACTGCGTTCGCGCGATCTGACAAAACAGAGGTAATGCGTAACGATTCACTGAAATTTAGGATTATCTACGGACACAGTCCCCTACGGTATACGTAAACAGGCAAATCATATAGCAAGAGCCTATACTAACGAACACGGAAGGGAAAAGGAACGGAAAAAGATAAGAAGCCCTTGAACGAAGGTTTTGCTCAGACCGGGCAAGTCGGTCGTTGCAGTAACGTATCGCTTACTTACGTTAGTCTCGATCCCACGCTCTTTGCATAACATGACTGACCTACCGTATCGTCGATACTTGCCAGCCGACTGACTGCGCGATCTAACGGGCGGCCTGTTGCGCGTGAATCGGCCTCGAGGAAATTCGCGTACACGCCGCGTGGAAAAGACCGCGACACCACGTGCCGATTGACCTTTCCACGATATATAATCGATAAACGCGCTTTCCTCGCTGATTTCGAACATTTTCAAAGCTGACCCATTGACGCTGTATTCGTTTCCTTGGCATTGGTGTCGGAAAACGGTATTTGATTTTCTGAAACGAGGCAATTAAAGATAGTATTAAAGCTAGCTTGTAATGTACGATCGTTAAGTCGTTTAACCTGTTTGATAATACGCAACGCGAACGTTGTCAACGAACCTTGAAGAATTGTTCAAAGAGATAGCAAATGGAACGTGCTTGAACCGGTAAAAGGTTGTTTCAGGATGACGACGAAAAAACAGTAATTTGTGTCGTATGAACAGAGTCCGGCATAATGTAATACATTTACGTTATTGCGATCTAGATGCTGATCTAAGGCTGTTTTATTTATTCGTGTTTTTCCCAACTCTTTTCCGATACGTACGTCAAATCCGTGCGTCATTTTTCTCAAATAGATCTCATTCGAGCAACAGCGAACGACCTGTGTTCTCGTAACGTTCATTTTCTATTTTGCGTTCCAACCGTTGGATTTATCCAAAGAAAATTTACGAATTAGTACGCCACGGACGACAAGCATCCCCTTGTTAGAAACGGCTCGTTATACCTAACAAGATGTAGGATAAAATTCTTCCCCTTAATTCTCCTTTGCTATGGCGGATCGGCTTTTTCTTCGTGAACTCGCCACAGCATAACGCTCTCATGAGCGGCGTATTACCGTCAAGTTCACGGAATCATCGATGCAGATACGTGGTTTCGATAAACGGCAGCCACCGAAAGCCGCTTTGCATCAGGCCTTAAAAGAAACACGACGCAACGTTGTAACCTTCTCCGCGGGGCGCATCCTTCGATATGAACGGAACTAAAGAAACAGAGGAGGATAAGGCGCGACCAAGTTGTTGAACAGGAAGTCGCTTTTGCAACGTGCAAGGACAACGCGTGTGTGCGCTCGTTGTTAAGAAAGAGACGCATATTTTAAGATGCACTTCTCCTTCCTTTTACATATGCCACTTTTTCTTCCCTGTAAAAACTTGTTTCCGTCGAACCGATACTCGTAGTTTTTTAAACGTTTCAACGATTTTTACGGCTACGTGAATTTCAAACTCTATTAACGCACGCGATACATACCCGGCAATTCAGTTATAGATTTTTAATTGTTCAAATTCATGGTTTTTGACTGGCGAAATGTAATTCCAAGTACAGTTCATTGTTAGAGTTCTATATGACGTCAGGAATTGTCAACTCTTCGCGACGCGACGAGAAAGATTACTCGACGAAGAAAAATCTCGTCTCATAAATATTTCAGCTTTCCACGTTTTGCAAAAATGTCGAAAGAAAAAATAAATTACGTCGACGAACAAGTCCCTTTCCACGCAGCTTTAAACCGACCAAACGTCAATGTGGAAAAAAGAACATCTGCAGCAATTAACTCGTACAATTATCGATTTAAGCTACCAATAAAATTTTCGCCAATGAACGATCAGCGAAACAATGGAATTCGCGAATAAAAGTTAGCGATGCAAGCTGCGTAGCCTAATGGACTTATATTTATACTCTAAATACGTACGTGGTATGAAAAAGGTCCTTCTAGTTGAACGGGCATAGGCGTTTCACGGGTGTTTGGATGTAATCCATATTTGCCCCATGGAGAATGTACGATCGACCGTTATTAATGCTGTTAGTATTTCACGGCCGAACTACGGCTCGAACATCCCATTTGAAATTGGTCCGTGACTTTCCCACGTACCTTTTATCGCTCGTAGGGATTGCGCTCAACAAAAAATTGCTAATCTGTGCAGGTGTTTGATCTCTTCGTAAGGAGTCAGTTGAACTTCTGCTTTTTATACGTACCTCCCAGCGACGACGATCACTTAATGAAGTTTCTTTGAACGTTTGATAAAGTTGCTTTTTGTTTATCGAATAATCGAAGCTGAATTAAGTAACCGTTTGGCGATCGAATTGCGCAGAATTAGAATTTATTCGATTTTTCAGAAATTAAAAAAAAAAAAGAGAGAAAGGAATATATTTCAAACTGTCTGGTTCGAAGAAAAATTCTCATTCAGAGATCAGAGTCGTTGGTCGCGTGAAATTTGTTTTTAAGTATGACCCCCGAGTTGAAACAATAGCGGTTAATGGATTAATTAACACGATGATTCAAAGGAAGGAACGAAACTTGAATTAATTTTTACGTTTGAAATTCACGAGTAGTCGCGAAGCAGGAACGTAATAAGCGTGAGAATTTAGTTGTTATATTATAGCTGGACGTATCTCTTTCTGAAGGCTATGTCCTGCATCGTCTGACGCATCATTTTGATGATGTATCATCTGCATAAAGCGCACCGTGCGAAATCGGATCTGTCCGGTTTGACGCGGTCATTAATCGACGATAATAATTTATCCGTGACAGATCCGTCAAAACGACGAGTGAAAAAGGGAAGACAGGGGAAAGCGTGACCAGGGATTAAATTCGCGACTGCCTCCGATGAGAAATTAGCATGTACCTATTTATTTTATTCGAGCTGTTTATTTATTTGACGGGTTTGGCCCGTTTCAAAATGTTTTCGAAAGATTTGAATATTAAACGTCGTTTATAAATGCGTGTTCGTTTCGATGTATCGCGGATCGAATTTCTATACCTATTTTAAGCTTTTTATCCGACACGTGGCAAATTTTTCATCGCGATGAAAATTATTTCGCCGTTCTTCTCCGTCCGCTTTCACGATCGAACCAGAAACAGTTGACTGGCACGTCGTAAAAAGGATGGCTCTATTAAAATAGAAATGACCGAAGGGAGATCTTGTTAGGCGGAAGAGACTCACCGAGGAGCGAAAGGCAGGAACATCTGGCCGCTCGCTACGGTCCACCTCTGTGTCATCGTCGCTTTGAAAATCCGCCTTTGCTCGTTTGTATACCATTCACGCCTTTCTCGTATTCGTTGCGCGCGTACCGCATTGGATTTTATAGATTACAGATTATAAATGCTGGTAAAGAAACTTGAATCACGTGTACGGCGTTTTTAACGTGTTCGTTTCTTTTCTTGGCAACAGCGTTACGCGTGACGGTGGCTGATTTGGTTGTTGGAACAATAGAACAGATGACGAATAAGGGTTGAATGGAGAGAGCCGTTATTAATAGTAATTCCTTGCTTATAAAGTGGGAAAAGAACGACGGCAGAATTTTTAATGGAATTTTCAGATTAGTTCGGGATATAAGATATCGATAGAAATATAAAGATTAACCGTAGTAATAAATCCATAAAAACTTTGTCTCGCTATGATTTCTCTACTTATAAATTCTGCCGAAAAGAATTCTGTCGCAGAATCGGAATGCCGTCGTTAGCTTTCGACGATTTACCACGCTATGTTCGATGAAACTTCCATTCGTTCGACATTGCGATCGTCGTCCCGGATCAACAGATACGATGCAAATTAATAACCTAACCGTGACTTCACGCTTCCATTCATGAATTTTAATCGTTGCGCAGATTGCATTCGAAACTCGGGATTTTGTTTGACGTTCCTTTGACAAATTACCGTCCCTTCCTTCTGCATATGTTCGATACATAATACCATCGATGTATCCAGGGGAAAGCGATTTCCAATGGCTACGATTTGTCGTAAATGGGGTTTGTGAATTTATCGTCTTCGTGAATTCATAGCGCAATAAGCTGGTTCACGCCTTATTCTAACACACGAAACACGCTTGTTTGGAGATGAACGCCCAATCGGTCGAAAACAAGCGCGATAAAATTTATTTTTTCGGTGAACGGAGGGATGAAATAGCTTTTTTTTTTTCCTTTTTAGAAATTTATAGAGTTATCTTATACGGAATTATAATATACCTTGTTCGCTATTTTCATATATATATTTCCATACTTTCGATCTACATAATTTCCAGAATTTCTGTAAAATATTTTGCTATTTAATCTTCGGAATTTTCCGTTCCACTCGTCGTAATTCCAACAGAATTGCACGATTTATCGAATATCGATACATCAAGGTACGAAGAAACCGCCGCTGCCGCGACATGTCCGATGACGACTGTGAACCTGGCGCTGAGGAAGCGGGCGCTTATGTCCATCGGGAACAATGCAGAGCAGCATCGCACGCAAGCGCGCGTTCACGTATATCCGACGTAAATCGTGTTTGGTCATCCTTCGCCCATAAATAATTCCAGCCAGGGGACAATAGGTCGAACAGCTGAAAACGGCCTAAAAAGCAACCCCGAGGCGGTTCTCGCGCGTTGCCGCGCCGATGACACGACAGACCGGACAAGTACTCGCGTGATGGCTTTCCGATAGAGTCTGCGCTGACGCGTGTAGAAAGATCGACGATGCAGCCTGTACGTGTGCAGGGTGTCGCTTGTAAAAATAACCGATGCGAAAAGTCGAGAGGACGAATACAAAGAAGGGGGAGTGATGAAATTTGCAACCTCGTAGCGGGACGCCAGGCTTTGGACGTCAAAGTATCGGACTACGAGCAGCCACTGATTCGATCTTCTTGCAGTAATTCAATTAAACAATTCCAGTTACGGTAAATTTGGTGTATCCAAGACGTTTTACGTATACGTAAAGATTAATTGATATAATTGATTTCTAGGTTCTTAGTTAAAAGCGTTTGCTGAAACGAAATTTTAAGATTTCGATGACACTAAAGCTAAATATTCTAAAGTGGAAGATCCGATGCACTCAGAAGCGTATTATTATTTCGTTTTGTCAGCTTATGATCGAAAAATTTTCGATCCAGTAAATCCGATGTCTTTTGCATGCGAGCGCTGATCGATTTCATCATCGCTTTATGAATTTTTATCGTTGACGAAGAATTTCTAATTACGTTAAATCGATACTCTTGTGCGCTAACTTAACTATTTATAATTTAAAATTTATAATAATAATTATATAGTACAATATATTTAAAACATTTTACGATCGTTTATTTAAAAACAGCATCTCTTCGATATAGAAATAGCCTCTGTATAAAAGTTAATCGTTAGCATAGGTAATGAAATTGCGATCGCCGTTCGAAACGCTGTTCTTGACGTCCAACTACCTTTTGTCAAGTCTCGCAACAAAGTCGCAACAAACCGTACCGAAAATTGTTCTTCGATTTAACCGTGAACTCATATTTCGTCGAACATGTCGTCGCCACATTGTTAAGATTTAATAAGGTTTCACGGTGGACAGCATAAAACGCTTGGAACCTCGTAAAAGGAGGATCGAGCGCACGTTTCGTCGATCGTTAGTAATGAGCGTAGACTTTGCGAGCAGGATAGTCACTATATGATAAAGCGATAAATTAAACGTACCAACCCCATACGTCTCGTCCTGTCCTTTTTTCGACGCGTTAACAGTCATTGTGGGGTTAATGGCGTATGAATCCCATGAATCGTAGCCCCGGTTAGCAGTCGATTTCAATAGAAACTAGTCCAGTCGGTGGGCTGTCGTCGTTGTTCTTTTTATCGACTGCGCGTATCGGATCAAACGGAGAACCGGCGCGGCGCGTCTTTTCGACATGATATTCTATCAGGCGCGGTTATCGTTTTAATCGATAATAGTCTACTCTTTCGCTTTTTTTTTTTTTTTTTTTTTTTTCATTAAGCAAAAACGAGCGTAACTCGTTCGCGGCCTTGTTCTCGGATCAAAAGACGAAGTAATTAATTCTCCGTAGCAGCATCCCGGCACGAATAACGGTAATCGGTGAAAGAATGCAGACAGAAAACAGAAAACTGAAAGCCAACATGTCGTTTCTGTGTTGTTTTGGCGTCAGAGCAAGTTCTTCGATCGTGAAAGATAACGAGTCGCGTTGTTACATGCGTTCGAACAACAAATTGTATTTTGTATGGTCGACGATGTACGATTATATATATATATATAATAATTAAAAGTCACGCAAATACTTAAAAAAATATACCGTTTTCGAAGGCGATTCGCGACACACTCGATCGACGGAGAAACAGAAAAATGGAAATTCGTTAACAAATTTTCTTCCTTCTGTTATCTTTTTTAGTTCGCCCTAACATCGTGTATTTTGAGCTAACCAAGCTACTCGTACGAACTTGAGTATAAAATTTACGTTCCTCGTCTTATTCGTCTTGAATAATATACTTTTCAGAATGAAACGTTCGAACGAAATACTTCGTTTTAAATCCACTTAATTGAAACTTAAAATAACCCTTGAATAATATCCCGAGTGATATAAGTTTTCCAGAACTTGGCGCAAGTCAGACCTTTATTTCGGAATTTCCTCGTTTCATTAATCTTGGAAAGCACAGAGTTTGCGGGGAATGGCGTAAAATTTCCTTGAATCTCGTCGGGGTGATCTATTTAAAAGAAATTCTGCGGGCGACTAAAGCGTTTCTTCTCTGGTGCATTGTCCCCTGAAGAACTCCCTTGTCTAATGGAGACTCAGACACAATGGGAGGAAGAGAGACAGATAGATTCTTGGACGTCCGCCAAACGTTCCGCGGAATGTGGAAGGAAAACCTTGCCGGGGGATTTTGGGATTCCGCGAACCGAGTTTAGCGCGTTTCGAATAATTTCCAGCTGACGGCAGCTGGAAGAGGAGACGAGTGGGTTATATATAATATCGAACGAAATTTTTCGCTCCTTTTATCATCGGTATTCGTCTCCATCTTAAAAATTTTCTTTGGAATACGAATTAATTCGAATAAACGTTAACCGATAATTGGAATTCGGACGAATTCGAAAAGAACACGCTTCTATGTTTAGAAAGAAAATAACCTTTATCCGTTCCTCTTTCCGTCAAACTATTATGTAGAGAATTTCGTTACGAGTTTTCAAAGTGTCGCGAACTCGCGTAATGCGGATTTCTCTAGATCCTCCAAAGAGTTATTTCAAAATAAATAGATTTACACGTCCCGAAAGAAAGCAAATTCCTTTTTCATTTCTAGAAGAGGAGGCGGAAATTATTGGAACGTAATTCGCGAGAGAAAGCATTCGCATAACGAAAGGAGAGATATTTCGATATATCGGATATCCTAGGATTTCAACGACAAGACCTGTATCTACGGAGGCAGAAATCGCGGGAATATCTCAAGTATTGTATAATCGCGAGTCCGCGCTTATCGAACGGTGTCGAGCGAAACAGATCGGTAGATTCGAGGTCTGATCGCGGATGAGTGCAGATTCAATAGCGTGGTTTTAAAGGTCCGTCGTTATCAGCACGGGCAATCGTGGTTCTAACACCACCGGTAACCGCTTATCTCGGTCATAGTTGGCTCGACCGCACGAAGATGACGATGATAAAGCACCGATGCTGGGACCGCTCGTTAATTCGCGGCACGGTGTCACCGAAATTAGTCGAAATGTATCCGGTCCATCAATATGAAAGAAATATGGCACGACGAAAGAATCAGGACTTTATGGATTTTGGAACGGAAGCTGAGACTAACGAGCGAATGAACGCGTGTCGAGGACAAAACGAAACATTCTGACGCGAAGGAAGGGGAAAGCAACTTTTAACGCTTCTAGCTCTACATTCGGTCAATCGTAAAGCATGATAAATAGGTAAATAACGAAAAGACTGGGAACTTTTTCTCTCGTTTTATTTTGTTGCGCGTGCAGCTTAAGGATTGTGCCGGGAGTGAACGCGAGGCTCGTAAATTCGCGACCGCTTCTTGTCACGGTCAGCCAGCGAGTTTTGCATCGCGATCTTATCAGAGTGTGCACGGATTGTACGGTATCGTCGATGTGGAAGCGTGTCTATGCATTGTGACGCGGTCAAGAGAGATCTGCTTTATCTACCGAGACTGAACAACGTCGCCGTAAAAAATCTCGTCTCTCGTTATACGATACTTTTACGGAAAATTGGAAATTTATAAGCAAATACGTTAACGGATACCACAATAGTATCTACGTTAAACTGCAAGATAGTCCGATTAAAAATTATTCAAAATAGAAAAAGTCCAACCTCTTGTTCACAGATACAATTCCCGGTCGATCGAGATACGATTCAGCTAGCTATCGTTCGTAATCGTCCGTCGATTATAACGAAGGAAACCTTAATTGCAGATTCGTCGTACGCATGACGTCTGTAACGGTTTAATGGCACGTCGGTTCTCGTAGAATTTGAATGCCTGGCATTCTGTCTCGTTGGGTGGTCCGTTGAATCGGATCGTTTATGAATGATTTAACGAGAGCCGGGTCTCTCCAACCGAAAATCCAATCGGCATCGGTAGCCTCTAACGCGCGCCATTACGTCATACGACGGAATGCAAGAGGTCGACCTTGCGAACCACACAATCGCGCATTGTGAACCGTTGAATAGTCCGCGATTCTATCGCGAGGTTTCGAGTTCTTAGCGCAGTTGACGATCGCCGTTGGAAATTAAACCGATTCCCGACAGAAATCTTCGCTGTTTTACTTCCAATTGTTTGTCGCGTGTATTTACTCGCGCGTAATACTCGTAATTGTTGCGCGTTTTGCGACTGGAGGAACGTTGGAATGTTCGAAAGACAGTAACGTGAGTAACAAGAGATTCGAGTGGATTTACGCGGCCAATCTTGTTAGTTTTCTTACCGTTCTATGCAACTCCGCTTCTATAATATTACCAATCGAAATAACGAAATAACGAAATAACGAAATAACGTAGTTTTGAAGTTTTAAACTTGAGATCTTCTTGACGTTCTTATGAAATATCTCATCGTCGCTGAATATACAGATATTCGTTGCGAGACCAATTTTATTCAAGAATAAATTATTCTCTTTCTCTTTCACGACACCATTTTAGAAAGGAATTCCTTTAGATTTCATATTTTATTAGATTTCAGAGATAATAATCTATAGCGTATTCGATTATCCACCTTAGCAGAAACGAAGATCTAATCGCATCTATTAACAACATTTCCAACCCTTATCCTCCATCAATTTGGCCCGCTGTGCTAATATATCGCTTTCCAAACGGAGAACTGCCAAACGGATCCGTGTAAATACATAGGATACAGTGCGCAACCCTTAACAACGACCAACTAGGTCGAAAAAGGTCACTCGTTCGAACGACTAACAATAAAGTATGTCAATTGGCCGGCAGCCGTTTCGGTTTCGCCAAAAATCTCCGATTGTTCCTGCGCCGAACCCGCCCCGTCGATAGAACGGAATGCCGACAATCGCACCCTTTCTCGGCCCATTATTTCATAGCCTGCGTTTCTAAACGGAAACGCGATCGATCCGCCGCATCGGTCGATGCAAGTGCGGTCACGATCGACGGCGATCAAACACGGGGAGGGTTTCGCGTGTCGGATCATTAATAAAATGAAAGGATTCGCGTCACGCGGTTCCATCGTTAACGAAACGCTCACGATTTCGAAACGTGGGGTGCGCGCCGTTTCTTTCGCTCTCGTTTCGTTTCAATTCCAATTGATCTTTGGTTGGTCGGGACCAGCTTTGTGCACCGCCTCCGTTCGCTGTTGCTCCAGCCGCGGCACAAAAGATGCGTTTTCGCGCTGCACGGTGCCGCGTGCAGCTGCAGCCCCGGCTCTCGTGCGTCTATCGCGGGGGAAAAGGGTTCGCGAGAGAACCGGTGCCCTTTCTGTCGGCAATGGCCAATTAGCTATTCGCGTACGAGTCGCGACACAATGTGTTCTCGAGCTGTACGCGAGCTCGCTCGTTTGCTCTTTTGCGACGAAACTTTTACGGTCTTTGAATTACAGATATTTATTTACTTTGTCGAACGTTTTCGAAAGTATCGAAAATAGCGAAAGCAAAGAAGCTCGTTACGATACCTAGCGAATATAAATTTATAAATCTTCCTCCTTAATCGCTGTTTCCGCTTTACGTCTAAATCGAGCACAACGTCCGTGCAACTATTCCCTTCCGAGCCGCAAATTTTACCAGGAAACATTCCGCTCGTCTCTCGCGTTTCTTTTTCAAGAAATTGTCTCCCTTTTGTACGCCATTTCTTTGTCGAATACCATTGAATTTGTGTCACAGACACAGGTCGCTGGCAAAAGAAGCGTCCATTCGATCGACGACACGCGCGTCGTCTTTTTCCGCTCGTGTTTCTTGGTAGACGACTGGTCGAAGGACCAGTTTCCTTCCCTCTTACAACTGGATTTTCAACGACACGACCACCAGTGTTTTTTTTTTTTCTTTTTTTTTCTTTTTTTTTCTTTTTTTTTCTTTTACCGAAAGGTGTCACGCGATTTTCACAAAAGCGGGGACCAGCTGTCGGTCACGAACACGCCTGTTTCCATTTTAATTAAATTCGAAAAGCTGCCTTGCTATACTCCTAATAGTCAGCCCCGCTTCCTGTATTTAGCCAGCATATAGTTAGAGTTTTAGAGTAAAATTGCTAATACGCATCCTCGAGAAAGTAACGATAAATTCCTGCTCTTCGAACGCTATATCCCTTTTTTCTATATCTGTTTTTGTCTTTCTTTGAACGTTGTTCGCCGTACAGATCGAGCAAAGCTTTTATCCGTATCGGGAAACATCCTGGTGGAAATTACGACGTTGTCACACGGTTTACAACTCGATGAAACGGCGAAATTCGCGCGCAATCGTGGCGTAGAATCTGGCGGTTGCATTTTGCAATCAACATAACGGAGGAACGACCAAGTCGCGAGATACAAGATTATTAACGTCGCGGTTGCTTCGATCGTCAGACGGTAAATTAACTTGGGGATCGCTTAAAAAACCGTCATTGGCGAGAACACGCGATAAAAGTCGAAAATGCGGATTTAACGGATCGTAAACGCATCGGTTGTGTGTTTTATTTTATACGCTGATGTGTTGTACCGAAGGAAGAATTGAATGCCAGTCTATGCGGGGCATTAAACGTCATTGGATATATGCTATTACGACCGATATGTATGAAACGATGCTACGATGCAAGTCTTCTTTATCCTTTATACTTTATCCTTTGGCGCAAGAATAAACAAGCTTCCCGGTACGTAATTGGAAAAGAGGAATCATTAACGTCTCATTCGTGAAGATAACGTGTACCGATTATTTATGTCCAATAACTATGGATGTTATCGTCAAAATGTATATAGTATGGAAAATATACTATAGATATATCTAACGATCGATCGACGTACCCGTTCTAATATCACGAATCGAATAACGTCGATCCGAACTTTAATATCTTTGAAGGAAAAATCGAATCGAACGAAAGCGACAAACGAGACAAAACGCGATTAAATTAGGATCCGTTGGATGCGTGAACGCAAATCGAAATCGCATCTCGATCACGTCGAGTCTGATTAACGATAAACGAAATTCGGCGAGCGGTAAACGGACCCCTGCTAACGGATCGTTAACTGCAAGAAACGCACGAATCTCGTTGTCGTGGGCCAACAACGAATAAGAAAGGCCCTGTAACCGGAGACTCTTGAGCCAGGAAGAGCGTTTAAATCGTTGACCATAAACAGAGAGAGAAAAGTCCGAGCACCGAAGGCTCTCGCGGGAACGTTAATTACAGGGCAGCTTTCGTTTCTTCTCTCCCTTGGTCGATTTCTTGGTTGACAGAAACGTGTGCGAGGAAGAGGGACGAAAGACGAATTATAGTACTCCAAGTACCGTTCGAGTTCACGCCGAGTAGTTAGTTGGGATTAAATGGAAAGAATCGTGCCAAAGTATACAACGAGAGTTGGTAGAGTGACTTTTAAATTAATCACGTGGTAGAAAGTGGAACTCGGTTTGAAACGTTTAAACCTCGACGCTTATTGTTTGGTTCGTGGCTTAGAGTTGAACGCTCGCTCGAGTGGATTTAACGATGGATATGTGGCCGGTTACGAGACTATTTCAGGAATCGGAAGCGAGTACAGCGATTAATCGTAAATCGACGCTCTGAAAGAGGCTTTCCAGCGAAGTTTAATTTTCTCGATTTTTAATAAATAAAAAGCGAAACTCGCGGGTCAAATATTTGTAGAATCTGTCGATCGATAGTATCGTACGATTATAGGTTAAATCGTTATCTCGGTAAGTTTATCTCGTAGAAAGTTGATAACGGTGACGATCGTAAAGAAGTAGTTACGATACTGTTTTCTAAATGAAAAATAGAACGTTCCAAACATTTCCGACATTTTCGTAAACTCGTTCAGAAATCTTTATCGTTTTTATCTCGCGCGTTTGATTACCAACTATTTTTACAGACGGTAGGAGAAGAGATAAGAACAGGTATTATTACGTCGCAAGCACTCGCTGGTAACAATCGATTCCTCTGTTCACGAATTCCTAGACAGAACGCACGGTACTTGCACAGAGCGCCTCGGTCATTGTAAATCGCGTTTTCGATGGAACGCCACCATTATAGGGATCCCGTGAATGGCCCCACGACCGCACAATGGCCTGTTGTCGTTCTTGAAATTACGAGGTTCCAGCATTGCTCCGACTATGCCGTGACCGAGTTCCAAGTATGCGAACGAGGCAGCCGGTTCCGAAACGGAAGTTCCCCTTTTAATCGCGCCCACGAATCTCCGCATTCCCTTCCCTCATCCGGAATAATGCTACTTCGAAGCCTCTGAAGTCTTTTACAAATGCGTGAACGATCGATCAGGCGATTAGCGGATAATGGAATGTTTGTGCGAAAAAAATGTCCAACTTGATCCTTCCTCTTAGTCTGTTGCGAAAAGCGTAGGTGGAGAGACGCAGACTTGATTTTTAAGAAACGTAAGGATCGTTTGCGAATATTTTGATTAAATAAGAGCAAAGGCGGAGTTTACTCGATTAGGCGATACTCTTTTAAACGGAAGAACGAACGAAAAAGATTTAATCGTTTCGACGTCGGTTAAACAATTCGTACGAAAATTCAAAGATGCCATTTGCCGGTAGGGAGGAAAATGGAGGAAAACCGAGGGAAATGCGATTATTCGCTCAATAGCGTTTCGATTTTAGCATCGAATACGAAACGAGATACGATAATTAACGCGACCGTTTGGCCTCGTTCGCACCGGAAACGGCTGAATTACCCTGTTGCTAAATCACAAATGTTCCTGTGTGTTTCAGACACGTCCTACGAGAAGGCCTGTCGAAGGGGTAGCGCACCGGCCACCCCTGTCCTCGGAGCTCGACCCTTGGACGTCACCCCCAACAGAATCGTCGTAAGTAGACCTCATTGCTCCCCTTTAAGTCCCTGTAATTTCGATTCACTGTAATTTCCGATCTTTCATAATGCAACGAACACACCTCCGTACCTTTTGTTCGCTTCCAACGATAACGAAATAACGTGCTCTCTCTTTTTTTTTTTTTTTTTTTTTAACCCACCTTTTAACTGTTATTACTTTCGTTATGATTTCAATTTTAATTTCAATATCGATCGTGGAACGAAAATATAACGTGTAACGAATTTATTACGAGTTTGCAAGCGTTTTTCAAGCACATTTGCATTTGTTTTGATATAATATAAATTACCCGACAGTAAACGAAGTAATACCGAGTAACGAAGAGTTAGGAATTCTTCTAGAAAAGGTGAAACGATTTATTCCGTGAAAAAATATCAGATATTTCAACCAAGATATACCATCTTTGCACGTAACAGCATAACTATGCGAATTTCACCCTAAACAATTTCGTTTATTCGCGCGATCAATCCCGAAGAATTTTCACTTGGCCGATAGAAAGCACGTTAATTGGCGAAATATCTCGGAGTAATTATTTTATCGAGACGAGGTTGCCGGCTCGTGATCGCAATTAACGCTAAGTCTCTCTCGTTCGAGAACCGAAGGAGATCTTGGGTACGGTATCTCGTCGTAAATCCTTATCGCGACAACTACCTATTTTCAGGGAATCTGTCAGCGCCGCGCCAAAATGCGTTAGACTTACAGATTAGATCTGACTCCCGATCGGGGCAACTGCTTTCTGTGAAAAGAGCTTTTCGTGTATCTCGAAAGGGGATGCTTTGAGAAGATTTTCGATCATCGAACGTGCGATTCCTGGCATCCGAAAAGCTTTCAATTCACACGTATAAACATAGTTTCCCGATCTTTTTTTCTTAATTTTTGCATTCTTTAAAAATTAATTTTTGTAGGTTGCACGATTTAAGAACAATTAAAAACTGATTCGCACTCGTCGAAAAACGATGTTCTTCGTAGTCGCGTAAATGGCTTTTTATTTACGATTGTTTAATCGTTCGTTCCTAAGAACGGTGAAGGACACAGATTCCTAGGAGATGCTTTTATCGATCATAATCGTCTTCAACAAACATCTTAACGTGGACATTTATCGTAAAATCCTCTCGCGTATTTCGAAAGATCTCCGAGATCTCTAAAGACGAATCGTTCGAGACGATTCTTTTGTCGCGACTTATACTCGGTGCTTCCGGTTAAAATTGCGCTCATCGCGTTCCCCTCGAGAAACATTTCGTTTTCAAAGCACGAAAACCGAGACTCGAGTTTTCCAATCACGTATCTTCGATCTTTCGAATCTCTCGATACGTCAAGTCGTTCAGTTCGAGTACCGTACGCTTTTCTTTTTATCGTTACAAACAAGTTGCTTCGAACGTCACGTTCATTGTGTTGCTCTCTCGTTCCTCGGATTCCGTCTAGATCGATCACGCGCACAAACGCGCGCGCGCGCGCACGATATCAGAAATATTTAGCAAAAATCCTTGAATCCATTAGAATATCTGTATAAATAAACTCGACACACGATTAAAACAAACATGATTACTTTCGACTTAACGATACAATATGTAGATAAATGGAACTTTCCTTGAAATTTCATCGATCGATGAATCCAATCGTTCGATAACATCGCGTTCCATCGACGTGGTAACATTTAATCGTGGCACACGTCTCGGCAATTTCGTCCCTCGTTTCTCCGTAGACGAGAGGCCAGTCTTTCTTCGCGTCACCTTTGCCCTTCGCTTCAATTTCGTTGCGTAAACCGACACGCTGCCTCGTCGAGATGGTGAATGCAAGCAAAAGCAGACGACGACGCGCGACGTAGTATGGAAAATATCGATCCACGGTGTCGTCTTGGCGCTTGGTCGCAGGTGTTCTCAAATCTCACGCGCTAGATCGCTTTTCTAGGACGCGTGCGAGTAGACGCGGGTCCCAGGTGCAGCGTCGCCTCGTTTCGCGCTAAATTCGCCGCCGACACCGTGCACGCGGAAACTATTTTCCGCCGCGATATCGCGATAAGGAAAATTTAAACGCTCTAAGATTCCTTACAACGGAGTATCAAGTATTAAGAATTAGAAATGTAACTTATTCTTAACGATTGTCCAATTTAAAGATCACGCTGATCTATGTCGTGATTTCATTTACAGTTCGCGACGATACTGCAGCTTGCGCCAGTTCTTATTTCTTTACGTACGAACATTTTTCTGTGAATAGGATGGACCGGATGATCGTCGATAAACTCAAGTAGGACGCAAGGCGTATTAAGCGCAAACTTTTGATTCGAACAAGCATGTAGGTCAAGTAGTATGTCTGTACTGAAACGTGCGATGAAAAATGTGCAGAGTTGTATCAAAGTAATCGATATCGAAGATACACAATGAACTACAAAGTCCTTCGGAGTTACGTGCATGGTTTTAAAAACGCGATAGATCACGAATTAAGGAAATAAATATTTGTCATACGTGAGTTGTACTTTGTGTACATCTTCATCTGAAAGCGAAAAATCAATTTGAAAAATACGCATTCTTTCGCATACTGATATCAATCTTAATCGAGTCTAAGATTTAATTTTAAAAATTAAGTCTCGTCGCGTGGTTCCGATTTCCCTGGCCTGCTGTCACGTTGATCGATAAAACGACTCGCGTTGCTTCCGCAATTCCTGTCCTTAACATACCTAATCGTGAACGTTACATGATTCATCGTTATCTTTCGATCGTAATAGTTTCTACCATTTGATTTTTAAATATTACTATCTCTATTACCGAAGGAAGAAAGATAACGTAATTCGTAGAATTTACTACCGTAGTTGCTACTCTTTTTTATCGAAACGATCGAGTCAAGCGAAATTACATTTTACGCGTTCCTTTTATTTACACTGTACGCGGAATTTCTCTGATATTGAACGTTATCCGCGCGATATTCTTCGCTTCGACGGTTTTCCTTCTTTCCTGTATCTCTTAATTCAACGCTGTCGCACGGAATATTTGATAAAATTTGTTCCGCGGCGCTTTATACTTCAAACAACGGCGTAGCTTCGATTCCACGCAGAATTCCCTTAAATTCTCCTTGGATCGTAAATTGATTCAAGAAAAAGGCAAATTTTCCACGCGATCTTCGATAGAATTTCGAAACCTTATTGAAAATGAACAAAATATTAATTACGATCCTTACGCATGTACGATAAAATAAATCTTTCCAATTTCATTCTCGGTAATTTCCTGGCGAAAGCAAGAAGTAGAATATATATGAAGTTTCGATGTTTGCTGTATCAATATCAAATCCGACAAAAGAGAACGCGAATGAATAATAAAGATACGATCTTCGTATGTAAAGCAGAGAAGAAACGCGATTTGAAAGGTGTAATATATTTTCGATTTAATTACTTAGCGTTTACGTCTTATTAGCAGGTAGAGAACTAAGAAAGGTTTTTAATTATAACCTGTAGCGGAGCGGTAATAAAATTAAGGGGAAAAAAAGAAGAAAAGGAAATATTTTCGTGGCAGTTTTACGAGCGTGCGTGGCACTTTGGAGTGTAAACTATCTACGATCTACGCTAAAGGATTGAGAAATTATAGTTGACAAAAATATATTACGCTTCAAAGGGAATTATTAAGAAATTATGGCGATTATATCTTTCGCTGTATATGGTATAAAATGGTTAAACAATTACGAAAAACGATCTATGTAACAGACAAACGAGCGCAACACGAGGAGAAACAGCTTTACGCATACTGTGAGATAACTAAAGACGTAAATCGTGTAAATCGTTGTATATTACCGCGTCGGTTAGGCATCGTACCGACTTCTATACGAGTACAACGTTGTACGTACATTGCGAAAGATCGACCGTAAAGAAATTCGAAGATGTCGTTATGGACGATATCGAGGAAAGGATAGGCAAAATGGAAAGTACGTACTTTTATTCTCTACTGGCACCGGTTAATCGACACCCCTCCGAGGCAGCAAAGAAACGAGCGAACTGGTTTTCGAACGGTGCGCCGACGACTTTGCGGATCCCATCTGTTTGAACTGCGTCCTCCTATCGCGAATTGTTTGCGAAACTCGATCCAACAGCGGCGAGTCGGTGACAAAAAGAAGCGTGACCGTTTTCGCGATTTCGCGAAGCGTGCTACCTCGTCGCAAGAAATCGCTCGTCTCCGTGTTGATTGCGACAAGAAATTGCTTGGTCTTCGTGAACGATGCTTTCGGCAAAGGAGTTCTGTCGCTTTTTCAAAACGTAACGACGCTCTGGAGGATTAAAGAGGAACGATTTGGCGACTGCGAGCGTGTCGTATCAAGCGAAGAAAATAGTTTCTATTCTCGTTGACGTAATTTTACCAAAGGATCGAATCGTTAGATCGATCGAGTAAAAAAAAAAAAAAAAAAAAAACAAAAGAAATAGGTATATTCGTATTTATGTATCATCGAATCACGCGCAATCGATAAAATTTACGCATCTGCGAGGCAGATTCGTCACAGCGCATCTTAGCTGGCTGTTGTAAAAGATCGTCGTCGAGATCGGTTTGAGAACCCCTCGAAGACGTTTTTGTCCTTCTTACCGGTGGCTCCCCGCGTGTAGACGAGGGACCGAGAGGCCAAGGGGTGACCCGTTTTGCCTCACCTGAATACAGGGGCAGGGTTTTTGGTCGTAGCGCACAAAGGTGTGCACGAAGGAGATCCCTTGACTTCGGCTACCCGGATGAGCAACATCTGCGCCAGTCAACGTCGAGATTTTGCCGCGAAATCTTGCCTCTCTTCCGAGGCGGATCTTACGAGATCCGAGTGTATTATATTACGAGAAGCGAGCACACGGTGTATTCTAAAGTCAGAGATAAAATGTTATTATGTTTGTTAATTCGAATCCTCGTTAAATTTTCTACGTATTACCGGTTTCTTCGAGCGTTTGTTCCTTTTTCTTTCACCTGGAACAAGGATGAAAACGATCGTCTACGACGTTCTGGAAGCCGAGAGCGGGGGAATTTTAACAAAAGCGAAACGTTCGCGTACGTCTCTCGAGCATTGCTGTCGCGTCAAAGCGTGCTCGGTGCGAGTAATTGCGAGCAATAATTTATCGACGGACAGAAGCCGGTAAATAAGAGACTCGTGGCCAAATAAAGGAACATCAAAGGCGCAGGAGGCAACCGCCTCGAAGGGTCGACGGCCGCGCGATCGACGAAAAGCAACGAGCAACCGCTGCTGAAAATATCACCGAGCCTACGGAGCCATCGGCGAAACGCAGAACGTCTGTCGAAACGAGACGAACGATTGTCCTCCGTTCGTCCAGGTTGTGACTCAAGGATTTTCAGTGATAGGCGAAGGTGTGTGTCTTCGTTGATAGGCCGTAAAGCGTAGGCTGTGTTGCGGATACCGTGTGATTTCGAACGAACGTTCCTTTAAGAATATTTTGCTCGACGAGCTCGGACGACAAGCGACGGATCATCGATAGAGAAAATCGAGAAACGAATGAATACACCGATCGTGAAAGAAGCAGATATCGGTGATCTTTATCGATGCAAATTGTAACACTGCCTAGTAAAGTATACCTCTAAAATTATTATCTGTAGGCCGTAAACTATAAATTTAAGTTCGTAAACGTTAAACGTTTTAATTTAGCTTCAAAGTTAAATTAATCTGTTCGCTCGGTAAGCCGCAAACGCGAAAACGCTCTTAGTTGTTGGTAATGAATTTACATAAATTGTTCGACTTCGGCCATCCGTGGTTCTTTTTGACGTATTGCAAAATACAAGGATTGCTGGTAACTCCTTTTAAAATAAACGCGGACTTTGAACCAGCTATACCAGTTTTCATAAAACCAGTTACAAAACTTAAAAATACACTTGTCACCAAGGATTATTGATCAATTGCAAAATACAGAAAATCTAATAATAACCCGGATCGACGATTGAAAGCTTCGTACACCTTCGGCGCGGAACGCTTCGAAAGCTTCGAATACTCTTTAAAATCTAAATTAGCGTGAAAAACTGCATCGATCATAGAGAGTAATTGCTATTGGATCGTAACAATTGTAAAAAGACCATCTTTAACTAGTTTAAACCACCGCGAAGATTCGAAAAACCCGTTCAAGCGGATGAATAACAGGATTATTACTGAAATACGAAAGCCTGAAATCCCTTTTGAAATCTTGGTTAACATTCGCCGAGTAATATCGACGGGTCACCGTCCACGAATCGATCATTTACGCGATCGTCTTTAAACTTGTTTAAAAATAATTAAACCAAGCGTCTTGAAAATTAATATTAACGAGAACGAAGAATCTTTGTAGAAGAATATCGTGGTGGCGTGTGAACGGAAAAGAGCGGAGGCTATCGACTCGGAGGATCGTAAATCGCAGAGAATCGTTTAAAGAGCCTGTCGATTTAAATCCCTCGGGCGTGAGCCGAACGGAGACCAGGAAGAGAGAGAGAGAGAGAGAGAGAGAGAGAGAGTTACCCCTGGCCATGCTTGAAAGCATCGATCCCGTTTTTGGGACCCGTAGAAATATACCTGAGAGCCAGAGCCAGCTGGAATCCTTGGCTCGTGCTTCCGCGTGTGAATAGAAATCCCTGGAAGTCTATCGTGTCGGATACAAACCTTCGAACGTCTCGCCTGGATGGCTGGTCAAAGGAAACCAGGTACGGAAGAATCGTGAGAGGAACGGCAGTCGTTCGAGAAACAACCACGCGTTCCAGCGTGTCACGACCGACGCTCTTCGCGTTCTTTTCTTCTTTCGGTGGGTAAACGTTTGGTTAATATCAGGAGGCAAAAAGTGACAGATCGTTTTGGAGGTGTTTCCTGACAAATTGCAGACGTCCTCGGATTTTTCATTTTAGAGTTTTCAATTCTGGCGAATCGATGAGATGGAAGATGCGTTAGATAACGGAGTACGTTAACAGGCAATCTGTATGAAAATTACTGGCACAACGAATGTTACGATCCCTAAATGATATAGTGAATCGAGTGAATCGACGAAACGTTTGCTGAAAATTTAATTGAGAAACGTCTGGCGCGTGTACTCTTGTCAAATAACAAATCCAATAGAACTCCTCGACACAGCTGCTCCACGGAAAACAGCTTGCTCGATGCGGCTTAAAGCACTGAACTTCTAATCGCACTGTCAACAATTTGCGATCGATGGAAAGAAAGAGAGGGAGAGGGAGAGATTCCCATTGGCGAAGAATCGTTACCCGAAGCTCTTCGTCCGTATCGCGGCGTGTTTCCCAACCACGAATTCGATGACGCAGTGCACCGATTATACTGCATTCTGACATTGGATGAGCTTATCGTCTTCGCACGTGTACGATAACAACACGCCTCTTTCGTTGCTTTGGCGATTCAACGTTCAGTGACGGGAGAAACTTTTACCGCGACAACGTGCGTTTGAATCTGTGGGAAAGAATAGGTCGAGAAGAATTGGCGATCGCCGATAACGCTGAAATCTTTGCGCGAATATCGGATTTCGGATCGATAAAGCGAATAGCAAGTTGAACGGGAAATCGACGATTGCCATACGGCAAGGGAAAAGGAGGAAAGTTTGATGTCGAGACGAACGGCAAATCGGATAGGAATGGAAGAGAATGATCAGAAGTAGCGTTATTGAAAAATTGTGATAAACGGTTAAACAAGCGGGGCGTTGATAAATTCCTAACGATATCAAGAACAATTCGCTGCGACGAGAACCAATTAATCAGGTGTTAGGATAAAGATAAAACTATAAGAAGCATGCGTGATCGATCGTCGTATCGATCGCGAGGAATCACGACTTCCTAACTCTATAGAAAGTGTGTAAGAAACATAAAACGGCGTTACCGTACTATGTGGTAATGAGGAACAAAGACGGGACGAAAAATAACGTTAAAGCGCGGCAAGAGTCGGTGAAATCAACGTATCGTTACCGACGAACACCCAGTCACGGTGAAAATAGGCTGCGAACGAAAGAACAGCGTCTCAATGTCCTGTAACGTTAGCGAGGATTCTCGCGGGAGAAATCTTTCTTTCGTCGAATGACTCGCACTGCTAATAACCGTAAAGTATCAACGAAGCCGTTCGAACGTATCGATCACCTTTGACGAAATTCCTCGTTGCCGTCCGATGTAGTATTATCTGAATGTAATATGTATTATCAGCGAGTCAGTCGCGTTAACTCGATGACAATGGCCATGTTTACATGCATCGACGCGATGTGTCAGGAAGCAAGCGATCGGTGTAGTCGAACGTGTTGTTTCACGGTCTTGTCGCAGACCACACTCTGTTAACGCGAATTAACGCGACCTGTCAGGGTTAATCGTTCGGGAAAAGTCGTTTTCTATGAAAAGAATTTCCCAAGGAATTAAAAAGAGAAACTTGACGCTTAGAGAAACTGTGGAAAAGCGTGGCATTAAGAAAAACGTGTGTTCGTTGAACTCGAAAGGAGACTGGAAAAAATGCGCCTCGACTTTGAATCCCCCAAGAGGAACGAATCAAAGAGGGCATAGCGACGGGGTGGAATTCTTTCTCTGTGCTTGAATTCGTGAATCGGAAACATCTGCTGTTGTTTCTCACGCGACACCGTTCGCATGACCAGAAGAAAAATGTGCGTGAAACCGATGGAGGAGAATGAGGAGGACAAAGTTGTCAACATGATCATCAATTACTTCACCGTCAGGGTAAATATGTGTAGCAGGCCGAACGATCGCTTTATATGAACGACGAGAGCGGGTTTGGTATGTCTGTCTTGCGTTCGTAGAAAAGTCTGAGAATCTGTTCTTTTCCTTTTCTTTTTTCTTTTTTTTTTTTTTTATTCGTTCAACCATGTAATCCAGACTTCGTATCCATCCGTTGTGTTTTTCCATCTTTCTGAATGTGACACGTTTAAACGAACACGCGTTAATGCTGAAATTCAGATTATACAGGAAATTTAAATAAATGCGTTAAAACTCAGTAGTATTAATGCGAATATTTAAAATGAATACTATTCGAGACAATACATTCTCGAACGAAGTATTTCTTTCGCGTTCGTCGGTTATCGTTTTCCAGCAAAACTTTTGGCAAATTTACGGACTACCGATTCGATGCATCCGGAAAAGCTCGCGTAGTTGTGCACACTTGCCGAAACGCGCGAAACATTTGGAATCCTTCCGAGTTCCGCTGGCATCCGGCCAGCTTGTCTTTATCCGATGACCCGAAAGAAACGCGTTTGAACGGCGCTCAAAAGTCGAGGAAAGTGGAACAGAGGATTTAACGTTTCGAGGAGTTTCAGCGATCTCGTTGAAAAATCTGTAACGAACGAAAACCACGCGAAAATACCTTTGTTTCGTGGGTGAATTTCTAGCTCCTGGAAAAGTTAGCTTTTCGTTTCGCAAAATTAAATCCACGTCGAAGGAACTGTAACAAAATAATCAACGTTTGTACCATTAAATAAACATTTAATATGTCGTCTTAAAATTCATTCAGATTTATCATACGCGAATAATTGCAAATTAATTCTTATTCCCTATATTTTATATACATTGGTCTTTCGAAATGTCCGAAGATCCGATACGACGAATTAACTATAATAAAATACGTCTTTCTCTCTATTTCAACTTTCTATGAAAGAACGTTACCCGTTTACGTAATACATAAATTTTTCTTCTTATTTCTACTAGCACGTTAACGTTAGTCTTCGATCATTTCGTTTCTCGATATAACACCGTAGCTTTCAATGTACTCAACGATAACCAAACGATATACATATTTAATTAAATGCCAGAGTAATAATTCCTCCGTCGCGAGTTAGAAGCGATTTTTGGACCCGAGGATCGGTTCGTACGCATCGTTGATCCGGATGTACGGGCCAAAGACTGCCAGTATCAAACTCGGTGTGGGATACCTTTCACTCGAGCAATGTCACGAAAGATTCTCGATATCGCTGGAGAAGTCAGTCGATGATTTTCACTCGTGGCGCGGACAACTTTTGCTGTCGGAACGATTTCTTCGTTCGTTTACAGTGCATAGCGAGTCGTAAACATCTTGTTCGCGAATCGAACTATGATCGTGATTAAATAAACGTAAGCTGTCGTTCTAACGTTGTAACAAGTTAACGTTCTATAAGTGTTGCACACCTTCGCCATGGAAGATAATCGTGGAAGATAGAAACGGTTAAATTTATTGGTGCAACGAGAGTGAATCAATCGGATAAATTCAGGATTTTTGCTTACAAACACGTGAAACACGTGAAATTGTTACCGTGACGTTGCGTACATAGTTGCTTTGTATGAAACGTTCCTTTCGTGAAAAATATCGATGAATTTCGTACTACGTATTACATCGTAGTTTTACGAACATAACATTCAGTTTCCGGTACAATTTGTCAATAATAATAGAACTGCGAGTCAATTTTCCGAATAAACGAATTCACAACGAAATTAAGCGATAACAGGCTGAGAGTATTACCATATTTGTAAGACGGCTATTTCGATGCAAATTTTTCTCTTGCCGAGTCGTGCAAGTTTTCTTTCTTTCGTAGATTTTGTTTCGCGTTAACACGAAAGAACTTTGAAATCGATTTGCACCGACTCGCGCCTAACGTGACCGACTTCGACCAACTCTTATTTCTTCAAACGCTCTAAAAGCATTTAATATTTCGATTCGAAAGGAGAAATGGTCGATTTGTCTGGTCAAAGTATTTTCAAACAACGACGATACAAAGCATTAAAAAGTCCGGAAGTTTATAAATATTAAAATATCAAAATTGAATAACAGAGTAGTTGACAATTTATAATAATTAAAATATTTATGACGTTTCGACAAATATATTATAACGTTTGTAAGAGTATTATATCAACTTATTTATGACTTAATTGATAGTCAAATTTAAAACTGAATATCGAATATCATCGAAATAAAAGCGTATATATACATATATAAATATATATATATGCACTATAGTTTCCCGACATTCTCAAACTCCAATACGACGTCATAAACTAAAAAAAAAAAAAAGTTTTGAACAGCTGTGTGCCACATTTATCCGAGGCCTCTAATTATTCTTTGTTTGCCTTGCGTTAACTTCAAAGAGTCGCGGAACATTTCTCAGGAGGGCAAAGAATATTTTCCATAGTCGTTAACACATGGCGCATGTCTGCGATAAAATACATACAGTTTCACTTAGCGTGTTTAGTACGTTGACGCCGAGAAGTCAATTCGAACGAGAACGAGATAAAATTTTCGATTGATCGCGTTTTATCTTTCGAATGTGTAAGGTCTGTCGATGAAACTGTCGCAGTATCAAATTTTTTAACGGGGAAATTTGAAGCAAATTAACATCATTAATCTATATTTACGTTGCATATTTAAAATCTTAAAAATGATTCTTCGTTTCGACGATGAGACTTGGAAAAGATGCTTCCGCGTTGAACGATAGTTTCCTTTTGTAGTTGATCTTTTACAGGTTGAAAACGTGTAGCAACTTCCAACTTGTAGATATCCTACATGCGACTTTTACGGATTATCGGAATACTTTTGTTTAAACTTTCGAAGAAGACGCGTTTAAACGGCGTACATCGGAATTAGAGTCACGTTACACATGGCGTTGCAACACCACCGATCGATTCGTCTTCGTGTAATTAATTTAATGCGGAGAATGTTTCGCGTAACGTGGATCGATCGTTGATCGCGATTTAACGACGAACTGTGCGAAATTGGTTCGATACGACGATTCCAAGAAGCTAAGTTATTAAAGTAAAACGGTAACGGCGTGGCGAAGGGACTTTATGGAGTTCAAACGCGAACGATACATACAGATATCGTATTCTAGTCGCAGAAAATATGAAACTTGAAGAGTAGATGACTCAAAAATGTTGCGTAACTGTAGCAAGCGAATTCGTTTGTATTGGAAAAAAGTATTAAAAGCGTTAGAAGATAAAAGATAAATGTACAAGATATTCGTACGAACGTGTCTAGCACTGAATTAATCGTAATTTGGATACGTTCGTGTTTCTCAGTTCCCTATTTATCGCGTATTATTGTTTATTAAATTGGTATGTCAGAATGGAGTTTACATGATCGAATCGATGACCTCCCGTATTCCTCGACCGCTTCCATTTACCTGAGCGACACGCGTTCACCTCCCTCTCTGTTTGTCTGTTCGCAGAACTTCTTCTCCAAGAGGTCGTTCCGCTCGAATCCGCTGAAGAGGACGAAAAGCGTGACAAAGCTCGAGCGACAGAAGCAACGCGGTGCCGGACTTCGGGGTTGCCGTTCACACGAGTCCCTGCTCTGCGGACAGGCGGTGACCTCGATGGACCTCGCGGCCGTGACACCGCTGCATCCAAGCCTGCTTGGCAGACCTCACTGCTTCCAGGTCACACCCAGCACCGGTGGGCCGAAATATTTCAGTTGCAGGACCGCTCACGAACGGGACCAGTGGTTACACAGGTTGGTACCGTTTCTCTGTCGCTTCTTCTTTTTCTTCTTCTTTCCACGCTGCTTCCTCGCCCGGGGGAGGAGAAACTGTTACGCCACTCTGATCAATCCGAACCAGCTTCGACCGTCGAATAATCGCTCGTTACACAAACGACGCGTTGCCATTTTCGATGGTCGAGCTAGCCACGATGGGTTTCATCGAAGTAATCGTATACCGTTGAAAAACACGTTCGAGGCGTATCTTGTAAAATTACGATTTTACGCGAAAAATTGTATTTTTTCGTATCGTCCATCTTTTGAACTTAAACACGTATTTAAGATATTAGGCTGTAAATATTTGTGTTGGGAATTACCCTTGTTGGATATCTTCAATTTCAACAGGCAGAGATAATTAGCACGATTAATCATCGTACGTTGAATGTTGAACACAGCTTGAGGAAATCCGTTCAACCTGACGCGGAGCAGACACGACGAACGGATAATTCCTTGCAGATCTGGTTGCTCGAGGCGAAAGGCGTGCCAGCGAAGAAACGATACTTCTGCGAGGTCTGCCTGGACAGTACTTTGTACGCGAGAACCACCGCGAAACTGAAGGCCGACCTTTGCTTCTGGGGCGAGCACTTTGATTTCCATCATTTGCCTTCCGTCAATACCATACAAGTGAACCTCTACAGGGAAGCTGACAGAAAGAAGAAAAGGGACAAGAACGTTTTAATCGGTAAATTTGGATGAATTAAGAAATTATGTTACTCGACAAACTTAATAATTGGCAGAAATCGAGAAACAAATTAAGTTTCTTGCTAACGGTTTTCTTTGAATGTTTTTAACGGCTCGTGTAATTCAAAGAAAATTTGTCAAATCCAATACTTGCAATTCCTCGAAATTCGTTATAAATGAAAATTGAATGAAATTTTACTTTGAATTGAATGATATTTTTCTGTTATTTCTCTCTCTCTCTCTCTCTCTCTCTCTCTCTCTCTCTCTCTCTCTCTCTCTCTCTCTCTCTCTCTCTCTCTCTCTTTCTCTCTCCGATAAACCAAATCCATTTTCGATAAAATGAAACGTACTCCGAATATTCGTAAAAATGCTTGAAATTTTGCCCAGGTTCCGTGAGTATACCGGTGCACAACGTCACGTCTCGTTATCTAACAGAGAAATGGTACACCGTGGTTGGTGATAAAGGTCCTTTGAAGGAGCCTCCAGCTTTGAGGGTGAAATGTCGTTTCCAATCTGTGGACATACTGCCGGTTCAAATATACCAAGAGTTCCTGGAGTATTTGAAGACAGATTATGCGTCCTTGTGCGAGAAATTGGAGCCAGTGATCGGTGTCAAAGCGAAAGAGGACATCGCCACGGCTTTAGTAGCCGTCATGCAGCGCGAAAAGAAAGCGCCTCAATTTCTCGCCGACTTGGTGATGATGGATATACACAGAATAGGTGAGTCATGCTGATATTCAGTACGGCTGAGAAGCAAGAATTTATTGATTGTTTTGTAGAATTGAAATGTATAATGAAAATTCACTTGTTCGCTTCTTTATGATATTGTACTTATATCGTAGTGTATACATATAGGAAATCGGTATGATAAATATACAAGATTTTTGGTTCGATAGCTTATCTTACAAGGATCAACGAAAACGATTCTTTCGAATCTCAAAAAAGAACAAAAAGCACCACCTGTATAAAAGAAAAGTATCTTCGGACAACCATCGGGATATTAGAAACCGTTTTGCAGAATCTTCTCTTTAAAATCTTCTCTTTTCTGCAAAATATGACACGCCCCTGGCAAGATTGATCTCTCGCCTACAGAGTTAAAAAAAAGTCAAAGTTACTGCGGTAAATATTCGTGCGTTTATTAACGAAAAATATCGAATTTCAGACGACGAGAGGCTCACGTTTCGAGGAAATTCTTTAGCCACGAAGGCGATGGAGGCCTACCTGAAGTTGACTGGTGACAGGTATCTCCAGGAAACCTTGGGGGCTGTTGTAAGAGGAGCGGTGGAGGGTGGCGACTGCGAGGTGGATCCACTGAAGGTCGCCTCGGTGGCGGCCCTTCACAAGCAGCAGCAGAATCTACGGAACGCCGTGGAGCTCGCCTGGAGTAGGATATTGGCTAGCCACGCTCACTTTCCTCTCGAATTACGCGAGTGCTTCCGTATATTCCGCGAACGTTTGGCCGACATGGGCCGCGAGGACATCGCCGACAATCTGATCTCTGCGTCTATATTCCTCAGATTCCTCTGCCCGGCCATTCTGAGCCCGTCCCTCTTCAACATTACTCACGGTAAGTCGAAAGCTCAAAATATAAAATACCTCGTCCGTTATTACCGATTGGAACTTAAATCTTTGAGACTACGAGATCGTTCCACGATCGTTGTAACTAGTATCAGGGAGCAATTTGTTTCAAGTTGATGAAGTCAAGTCGGTGGTAGCGAATAAAAGTGGAATTAAGTAGAATGCGGTATATATAGTTGAATCTCGCTAGTAGACTACGACGTTGCAAATAACACCGCAACGATAACACCGTGCCGATATATTTGATTTATCAACAATGCATATCTCGGCCCTATACTAGGAAGTTGCGCTGCGTAAGCCGCGATATTAGCTACACTGCCTTTGAGTAAACTCGCTCTGTATTTAGTCTAGAGTCTGGAATGTCGATTGCAAGCGAGGACAAGGACCGATTTTGAGAATGCACGTAAAAAGTGGCACGCGTATGTGAATCCTTTAAAAGCGCGCCTGATTGAGAAGAGACGATTGTCGTCGTCGTCGTCAGAGAGTAGCCAGAGAATCGTCCGTCGAGTTAAAATAATATCATTTTTTCGATATCGAATTTCATCGTTTGATGGATTTGATCGAAGTTTCAAGCGCTTGTTTCTTCTCCATAATTTATTCTTCTTTTACTTTCCGAAAAGATCGATATAAAGATCAGAAGGTAAAGCAAGTATTAATAGTTTAGTCGTCTCTGGTGGTAAATTTAAAAGATGAACTGTATCGAGTATATGTGGCAAGGCAATATTTTTAAATAATTTTAAACAAAATGTTTGATGACGTTAAAACAGAAAAGTAAAAGTGTGTGTGTTTTTTTTTTTTTTTTTAGAATATCCAAATGAAAAAGCAGCGAGGAATCTCACTCTCGTGGCGAAAACGCTTCAAACTCTGGCAAATTTCACGAGATTCCAAGGAAAGGAAAACTTCATGGAATTCATGAACGATCTTCTGGAGCGAGAAGCTCCATCCATGAAGAACTTTCTTCAGCTAATCAGTGTACGCGATAATTCTTCATTTTTTATCAGGAAATTATGAAACTCGAGACTTATCGAGGTTAAAAATGTTTTTTACAGAGCCCTTTGCCAAAGGATGCTCCGGCCAATAACTCGTTGGAATTCGACGGGTATATCGACTTGGGCAAGCAACTATCTCTCCTGCATGCGCTTTTACGCGAAAGTTTGGTCACGATATCTTCGTTTTCCTCGTCACTGCCTCCGTCGAGACTACCAGAGATCCTCGAGAGGATCTCTATAGCTTTAGATCAGTCGGGTCCAAATCCAGTGCCCGTTTCTCACCGCTATCCAAATTTACAAAACAACATCTTTCGCTACAACGATCCCACGATAGCAAACAGCAATACCAACTTGTCTGTATCAGCAACGTCGACATTGAGCAATCACAGTACGCTAAATGGAACAATCAGAGATAGCAACGAAGTGTTGCAATCGAACACGCTAAGCCACAACAGTTCTCGCAGCCCTAACGTAACCAGAGCAGCCACTCTGCCGCGTAACGCGTACATGCCGACCAATGGAAAGCTTCAGCTACAAATTACTACGGACGATTATCCGCTGGAGTCGCCAGCTTTCGTGTCACGTTCGCCCACACCCATAGTAAGACAACACAGACCGTTAGGGTCGAGTAGGGCGGGCGCGGGATACAGACTGACCGCTAGTGCGAGTCTGGCGAACGTGAATCATTGCCAGACACATCCCGCTAGTCCTACGAGATCAGAGAGTCACAGCAATCTGAAGGATTCCAACTACAACATCACTACGTCGCAGATCAACCAATCGAATAACTGCACGATTATGTCCCAGCAGCAACAACAGCAGCAGAACCACAGACACAACATAGCGCGATTGCAAAACCTAGACATCCATGACAGAGAAGATAATTACAACCATAACAATTACAACGTCTCGAGATCAACCAGTAGGAACCACTGTAACAAGGAGGATAACGCGAATCAGATGCAACACCAAAATTATAATAACGTGTCGAAGACTACGGTAAACGCGAACGTCGTAGTGAATCCTTCGTCGAATCTCACTCTATCGATCAACCATCATCAACCAAACAATAATTACACCAATAGCAAGAACAACACGACTGCCAATGGTAATTTGGACGAGCTGTCCGATCTATTGAGGTACGCCGACGACGAGGTGTCGGAATCAAAATCACAAAAGGGTTCGCAAATATCGATCTCTCAGTTGAGCAACGTTGCTTCGTCCGGTTACCAAAGCTTCGCTGCTTACAGTCAGAGTTCCAGTCCCGTGGATCTCAGCAGCAACAATGCAAACGCACATATACTCAATGCAGCCCCGCTGGCTTTCGCCAATCCTGTTTACCACATGGAATCGAATCACGGACGAAACGGCAGGAGGGGCAGCAGTAGTTCCGAGGAAAGGGATGGAAACGGAGGAGTGGAGGGTGTGAGAGGCGTTGATCTCAGTCCGTCGCCTCCGCCACAGAATAACGTGAGGAATCTGCAAAGAAATAATCAGAACCAGTGGAAACAGGCCAACCAGACGCACAGAAATAACTCGGAACAAAACCAGGGTGTCTGTTGCACGAAGTTAAGAAGGAGACTATCGCTGGATTCTACGCGAGACCTCTCTGATACCAGCGAAGAGGAGAGCTGCACAACGAGGAGGAGCAAATCTCGCAGTCATCGAAGCATTAATCAGGTAATGGATTTATCGCTATTACGATCGCGACCAGTACCTACTTGGTTTTTCTGATGGCGAATAAAATTACAGACAATTGGTTAAAATATGCTATTAATTTCTTTGCGTTTTCGAAAATTTAACAGCAATTTAGATTTTACATGCTTCTTAGAGACTCGTTAAAATTGCAGCTCTGCTCTATGTTCGCTTCTCAATACGATACAATAATTAATTAATCTGACTTTATTTGCAACGACGACGAGTAACCGTGAAATAGCATTTGTCGAAGTAATCGTTCTATTATAAATTTAAAAACCGTTCAATTTATCCGTCGATCGGCAAAACCGAACGAAAGAATAAAATCTCTTTGACTTTCAGCAGCGATCGAGGCAAAGGAACCACGATAATTCGATTTCCATAGAACTTGTCTTACGAGATCAAAGAGGAACTTATAATTCTCTCTTAATCCATCGTAACTCGTCCGTCTGTGTGTGTGTGTATATATATATATATATATATACTCGTAGTAACGTATACCTTGTGAATAACAAGTTCCTCTTTTACCGTGCGAAAGATCGTCACTTTTTGTCTCTGTCTTTGTCTCTCTGACCTGTCGCCTAACGGAACGCCTTTGTAACGTGTATGTCTTGTAACTAACAACGCCACGTCTCTTCGTTTCCAGTATGAAGTGGAAATCGAGAGGTTGCAGAGTAGCGTAGATCGACTGAGGGCCCGGTTAGGCACAACCGAGGATACCGATATAGACGGCGTTGCACCGGATACCAAGATGAAGAGCATCATTTCCAGGTACTTAATCCTCGTTAACGCTGCCGCTAACCACCGATTGATTATTTGCCTGAGTGTAATCACCCCATCACCGTGACGACTACCACGTTTCTCTTACGTTTCACCCTTCGAACCCTTCCGTCTCATCATCAGTCACACGTCGGTTCTCTCTTTTCTTCCCTCCTTTCCTTCATTCTTCTTCGCCGTGATTTTTCTCGTTCGACGATCTTCGCTACGAAGATCGAAAGATATCCGCGAAGAGACTATCGATCGTTTGTTCGATGATTTCTTCGCGACATCATTTTTGGATACACGATTCTCGGCGAGATCCAACGACGATCGTGAAACGCGATCTCCGAAGTGGCAGGCAGAGTTGAGTGAAACGTAGCTTAAAAAAGGTATAAAAGACGTGGCTTAAAAAATTCAGGAAAGGGTAACATCTGATCGGTGCATACTAGTTGCAATTTGAGAATTCATAAATGCGAATGTTCGTGCGTATTTATAATACGTCGTGTCTAATTCGATATCTGATTGCACAATTTCGTGAAATATCGGCATTAAAATATATACAAAGATATTCATTTATGAATTCTTAATTTCTAGAATTAGAATTCCTTAATTAGACACGTTACCGGTTACTGTTCTTTCGACAACTTTGTTCTATGTTCTAACGTTTCTGTGTTCTTTCTCTGTGTACATCATCGATTTCATTACACGTTTACTTCTTGAGTTTTTTATGTGTCCTTCTTTTATTTTTTGTCCCATTTATTTATATATGTAAAATACATAATAATGTGATAAACAAAATACGGTGAAACGATACGGTGTTTGGTCTTGATCGCAATGAGTAATTGACTCTCAATTCCATTGTTATTTCGACGTTTTCTTTTACTTTTACCTTGCAGAAACGCACCTTCAACTCGTGCAATGCAAAATTCAAAGTACGTATGTACATATTTTGAAAAACATATTTTCTATTTTCTCAAGATTGGTAAAATAAAGATAAGGATGTAAACGCAACGATATAACGTTACAATATTTCATCGCAAGACGCAAAGTTTATTCAGCTCCGTCTGCCAACGATTTCGAACCGGCCAAAAGAAACTGTTGCTTACAGTTAGATAAAGTTATGTAAATATACGTATAAAGTACAAAAGCCGAGCGAAACGAAGAGTAAGAACGAAGAAACGCGTATTACGTTTTTGCATAAAAAGTATCGAATAGTAGAAAGAAAGAAAATATTAAAAGAAGGAAACTGTCATCGAGTCTCGTAACTCGAACTCTGTTACTGTTTCTCGAAATAATCTATGTTTAATTGATTGTGTGTTCCTGTGCATTCTATTCCGCTGCATTTGGTATACTCTGGCTTGATCTGGACCTTGGTGTAAGAGTCAATTATATTTCTAAGCTTCTTACATTGTTACATCACATGTTTTTAGCGTTTTTATACTCATATATATATATATATATATATATATATATATATATCTTGTCCTCTATCTTGATTTTATTCGACAAAGATACGTGCCAGACTGTTTTTTCCCTCTGTGCGCATACCGAAAAGCAATTCGATACGGAAATTCCAAGTTTGTTCACCTAATTTTTGTATATATATATAACTATACTCAAAATCACTGTTCGACGAACCAGCATTCTCACCCTGCGTGTTTTATACTTACATCACCGTCCAAAAAAACATTCTCTCGGTCAGCCACGTGTCAATACTTCGTAAAGTTTCTCAATGTCCGATACCGACAACCTCGCGCACGCCTCTGATCACCCGTTCGTTCTGTTCCACGCGTGCACGGTTCACTTTTGCAACCACTATGATTTTTGCGTGTCAGGTCTGCGTGGTGGTGTGTTGCAACGTGCGCGGAAAACGTTCGGAATAGTCGTTCGCGTCGTGTTCTCCGTTCGATCGTAAAATTTATTGCGAGCTTTTCTTCGCGCCACGTTGTCCTCGACGTTTCCTCTCGCATTATCGTACTTACACGCACGCGAATTTGACTGTTGGCCAATCGCAGAAGCAGACTCCTCGCTTCTTTGATCGAAAAAAGCTCTCTTAACCCATTGAGTTATTGATCGTTTCTGTTTTTTGGTTGTTCGAGCGTATGATACTTTGCACCAAATATTTTACACTGCTGCTTCCTTTGACTTTCGTTTCCAAACTATTTATTGGTGTTTTCTTTTTATTCGATATATGCATCGTGGTACGCTTGGATCCTTTCAAGCCTCGCCGTGAAATCTCTCTTAAATCCGATGATTCTCGTTACGCTTTACTCGTATCACTTGCATCGATTAAAATATCCAAATTTCCGGCTAATCGTTCCATTGAATAAAAGTAGCGAACGCGAATGCATCGAGAGAGTTCTCAGGTGAAGCTGAATTCCGTGTGCGCTCAGAACCATCGAAGCAACCTCTATTCGTCTAAGAAAGATCTTCTTAACGAGAGCTTTCGTCCGTACAAGACAAACGTCCAGTTTTCCAAATCGAAATGTTCCATCTTCGCTCCTCTAAAAAGAGGGAAGAAGAACGATCGAAACGTAAGATAGAGATTGCACCATGGTCGAACTACGCGACGTGGATCGCCCAAGTCTAAATATCCACGAAACACGTTGACGTAAGCAGAACCGGCTAAAACGATCACCGATTTCGTTATTCTAGGTTAATCTCCGTGGAGGAGGAGCTACGGCGCGAACAACAGAAGATGTCGGCTGCGTTGTCGTACAAGCAGCGCGTGATCGACGCGCAAGAGCAACAAATAGCTGCTTTGGACGCCGCGAATTCGCGTCTAATGACGTCAAACACAAAATTGTTGTCCGCATTGAGCACCCTGAAGCAACGATACAAGTCGAGCCAGTCGAGCAACGAGGCGGCTGCGTTACTCCAAAACATCGCTGACATTGGCGAGCTGAAGAGCTCGTCCTGTTAAAAGAAAGAGAGAGAGAGAGAGAGAGAGAGAGAGAGAGAGAGAGAGAAAAGGGAGCAGCAACCACCTGGACACCGTTGGTGGACCATCGGCGTGAGGACCAGCCAGACACACCACCCGGTGAACCGCCGTACAACACGTACAATCACCAGACAAAGCAGAAAAACACGAAGATTGTTTTATATCTCTCGCGTTTGACGAACGCTTCTGGATGAGGAGTCTCGAGGATGACTCGATCGATACGATTGCTCGCGCGTAAATGTTCTAGTACGTATTCTAAAGAGGAAATCTCAACGAGGAGCAAGCGACTGCTCCAAGTCTGACTTTCTCTTTAGTTCGTTCTAGCTTTTGGTGTTTCCTCGTTTAGTAGCTCGACATCGAAGGAAATACCGTATTGCTGTGGGAAGTTCCACGAGGATACTCTTGCTAGGTTTGACGAAGCTACGCAAGCGGAGAAAGAGCGTAAATTGAAAGAAAAGAGAGAGAGAGAGAGAGAGAGAGAGAGAGAGAGAGAGAAAGAGAGCGCGAGAGAGCGAAAGAGTGAAAGGCGTGCGAAAATAGAGGCTACCTAGTAAGTAGGCAAATGGTTTAAGTAGATAATTTACGTCGAATTTAACGTGACACATAGCATTTAGGATTATTTGTATCGAATCTGGTCGCGAATCGCGCGATATCTCGTAGTTCTCGTTTGACAGAAGTCGATGGACCCTTAAGCTTTGTATCGCCACGTTTTAACGTTAGATCGCTTTACGCAAGCCTGTCCCAAGCGACTTTTCTTCGTTAGAATTGAACGAACTGGAAAGTCGATGGCCTTTAAGTTTGAGAAACGCGTTGGATTTCTTGGTTGGCGAACAGCAACGAGGTCGATCGACTTGTTTGGCGGTAGATGAAAACGAAAGACAAATGTACACGACGTTTATCTCTTCTTTCGTTTCATTTCCCTTCTGTATTTTCTGAATTCTGTTATTCGTTCTGCATCGTGTATACGTACCTTGACACCCGCCCGCACAGCCGCATCCACCGTAAACGCTAGCATGATTTACGAAGAATTGTACCGTGGAATTAACTCCAAGTTACGTTGAAAGATTTGCAAATGTATTTTATGTCTTAATTATCGAAGAAACAGTTCTGACGAATATGAGTCCCAAAGTTGCTTGATTTTGAAATATAGTCGGTTTGTCAGGTTTGAAATATTGTTCTACGATATAATCGAATGCCAATAAGATGAAAATTGCAAGAAATTAATGGTTCGCTAACAAAAATACCTTTAAACGTACCACTGGCCCCGATATACACGATTAGTTTTTGTGAATAGAACTTTGGAGAGACGTAACATTAGATACTAAGTGACCTGCGACGTATATGTACTTACTATATTTCAAAGCTTCTTCTTTCATAGAAAAATGTGCCCAAATTGACGATTTCTATATATATACACACACACACGTATATATATATATTTCTAACAAGTCTTACATTTTCATAGAATATGATAATAAATTGACTTTCTCAGATATGTGTTCACGATATTTTTGAACATGTATATTCAAAATGGCTTCCATTCGCATCGCATAAATTAATATACAGTATGTTGTCTAATTATTTGCAATAATTCTATAGTCGAGTCAGTAGTCATATGCGCGTAATGACTACATGGCTACTAGAAGTCTTGTGATTTCCAAATATTCTGAAGTAGGAAAAAGGAAAGAGGAAAAATTGTCTGTATTACGGAAATTTATACTGCGGAATCGATATAGGCAGATTGTTGTCGATATAAATGTAAATAACGCGATAAATAGAAATACGTAACAAATTTTAGACAATGAATACTTAACGGCATTACTTGGTTCATTTATACCGACTCGACACGTTGGACCTGTGTAGTGTCTTTATACACTGGTAAAGTTGATCCTTCATAGATCCCACGCATCTATGTGTCTACATTTTTCAACTTTTATTTACCGATCGTTCTGCTGTTATATCCTATTTAACGATCTATCGATAACGATTATTAGCTTTCAAGCCTCGCGTCAAATTAAACGCTGTCATCAACTGTGACTCCTTTCTCTTACGAACAAATAATTTGACAAAACGTATGAAGTATAACAAAGCAAATGATTTTTCATGACTTTGCGTATATTCGTCAGAATTTGTTCCCAAATTTTTAAGCTCAGAATATGCCTGCAAATCGAATAACAAAAGAATAAACGTATATTGTATTATTAACGACGTTTGACACGCCAATATGTAACATCCTCAACAAGCACACCGAATCGTACTTCAGGAACCGTATATATGTGTGCATATTTTTCTAGTTTACCTGCTCGTGTGTCGCGTTCGAGCAGCAAAACGGACGCACGACGTTTTTCTGTTCGTGCGCGATGCATTACGTTTTTATTAAAGACTTCTCTTCCGTCGAACGACGAAGAGAAGGATGAAACAGATAAGAAAAGAAAAAGAAAAGAGAAAGAAAATATTATTCGAGCTGTTGAATTTTTCACTGTTCCGTGGAAACTTTTTGTTTGATCGTTCGATTCGAACATCGATTCTTACTGTAAGCGACAATATAATTTATTTAGTAGTTTCTACCAAAGATGAAGAGGTTTTTATTGTAAAAAGCATCGAGATTTACGTGTAAGATATTTTCTGTTTTCCTCACTAAGCGTTGCTCGAGCTAACGCTGGTCGATCGTCGATCAGATAGAAAAAAGTACCGGCTGCACGGTGTATAAAAAGAGTCCTCTTCCTCGAGAAGATTGTGATTCGTAAAGAGAACAGTCGTGCACCGGTATCTCTTAGTCGCGCGCGAACATTCTGTTATATTCTATATTTTTCTTTGTCTGTGTTTATTTTCTTCTAAGATCAATTACACACAGCAACGCGTCATGCATAACAAATTAGATACACTATCGATGACAGTCTCGTTTGTTCGCAATCGTTAGCGTGTATTATCGTTTTACATCACACAACAAATATATTATCATCGTAGCCATTGTATAGAGAAATGCACGCGTGCTAGATTGAAAGATTTCGAGAGAGAGAAAAAGCGAAGAAAATTTGAATCTGTGTATGCCTGTGTGTATGAAGTATATGAGGAAAAGATTACGATTCAGTCTAATCTCATTTTTAAAAAAAAGTATTATCTCGACAACTTGTATCATAGCTCGTTATTCGTCCGTGAGATCGTTTTATTTTCTCGCTTTTTGCCAATTATTTTTGTATAGAGATATCTATCTTTCCCCGTTTCTTTCGTTCCACCATCCACTTTCATCCACTTCTCGTACCTTACTGCCCTCCATTTTTGTTTTGTACTTTCTTTAACCACGACCCTTTTTACGGAGAGGTGGTTTTGCCGACGATATTTTCAATCATCGAGTGCCGACACCATGAAATTAATATATTCAACGGTACACCCTTCCTCTTGTTAGACAATGTAATCGACAAACGATAAAGTAATCTATTTAAAAGTGATTTGAATAGCGTGTACATTGCTAAGTTTTTTGGTATATTCGTTTCTGTAATACATCATCTGTATTTAAGCGTATAGCATCTATTAGTAACAGTACATGAGCAAATAAATATGATTAGGCATATCATGGTCGTTAAATAAATATGTATATATTCCAAACGTATTTCTCTTTTTAATAGCGGTTCGATTTATCATTCGATTATGTGAAAATTAAGGGAAAGAATAAAGAAACGTTCGTATTTAATAATTTTAGTGGGTCTACGTAGCCAGAAAGAGTATAAGAGTGCTCACGCTTATTGTCCTCGTTGTTCTCGAACTGGTATTGCACCATGCGGCCAAGTGCTGAAAGGTATTTCGTCTTAGCATACGCGAGAACCTACGAAGTGTTAGTGATTTGCCCTGTTTGGCTCCACGCTGGCATTTACAAGAAACTATTTATGTAGTTCCACCACAAACGAGATATGCTCGTCTCTGATTCCACTCTACATGAACCTGTTTCATCGTACGATTCTACGGTGAAGTTCATACTTGTCGGCCCGAGATAGACAAGTAACTCTATACACAATAGCTTTTCAGACTTAACATTAAATTTACTTTCTTCGTCATAATGTTTTGTTATGATAAAACCTGAATTTCGTTTTAATAGTAATTTCAGTACTTGATGGGCTGCGAATAATATTCTTGACGTGATGTATGTGTTCCGCATGCACGTTCATTCGCAAGAGCGATAAAAATAGAAGAACGAATTAGCCATGGACAAGGATAGTTGTTCAGAATCATACCTTTCTCGCCGATTTCAATGATTTCTAATATACGTTGTAGAGGGTGTGATTTTGAACAACTTTTTTCTATACATATAACCTCCGCTCGGGTCTTGGTTTCCGAGATATTCACAAAATACTGTCGGTACCAGGATATCCTGTTGTTGCAGGTTTTTTGATTAAAAAATTACTTATTGAAAACAAAAATTTGGTCTATTAGAAGCACTTAGTTCTTTATAGAGCTTAACTCATATTTTCATGATGTTATATTGCCTTATTTATCGAAATAATTCAATTAAAACTTTCCTGATATTTGAGCGCATTAGAGACTAGTAGTTTCTTGACCGCCATCTTTGTGACGTCAAAATATCTAGTACATGGTCGTATATACAGACCTGAACACTTCCACGGTTGGGTAAGGCTCTTACCGACCGGACGATGTTGGTCAATTTGTCCACAGTAACGCGCTCCGATCCATTTGCTAGGATTCGTTGCGCAGCGCGATCTTGTGTCTCCAACAACAAGGGTGACAACAGGACTCTTGTTCGCATATCTCGGGCGTCAAAGACGAAGCAGCGATAGATATAAATGTTCTTAGTAATTATGTCGGTAAAATAGCGAAACGTCGGTAGGCCAACGTCATCCGTTTTATAATTCTATAGCTTGTCGATGATATAATCACTGACGAATTGTCTACAATAATTTCTATGTTCGCCGTAGAAGATCGCAAAGGGCGTAAGAAACTCTGTTTTTTTTTTTTGGCAGGTCGGTATTTCATAACCTGAGATACAAAGTTCCATTTAATGTCATGTCTATCCTATTCTTAGTCAATGGTGTAATATATATTACATCGTAGTCGAGATATGCTTTAATGGCTTTACAAATCGGACGCTAGCTATAGAACGCGGCCTTCGTTGCCGCCTTCGGTGATAACAATAACCATGTATACAAATGCACGGGCTCGTTGCAGATTGCAACTGATTGCAATTGTAGACCACATCGTGACGGATCTATGATATTTATATTGTTTTGTTTAAAACAAATTAATTAATATTGTTATCGACTCGCTGCAGGCTCATCCTGTGGTCGCTTCATGCTCGATCTATCTTACGTATAAATGGACCTTAAATCATAGAGGACATAATAAAATCTGATTTTTTACACGATCGGTATTTCAGATCATGGAACATCAAGTTCTATAAGATGATAGGTCTAATCTGTACCTCGTCTATGGTTATACCTCGTCTTAAATTAAACGTTATTAATAAAAATAATTTTTTTAAAAATGAGCAAAAGTGAAAACTTTATTAAAAAGGGCACCACTATTCTTACCGCCAAACCATTTGCTTATGTCCTTTGTTCAAAATATAAAAATGTCCGGTGTGATTATTGCTTTAAAAGGTTCAATTTACATAATATTTTTATTTCTAATGCAAATTAACAATTAGTTTGCTGGTTTGCAGTGTTATAATATAAGTAGAAATTATTTAAATCTTGTCACTTTTAGTGGAAAACTCTTTAGATGTTCTGCCTGTCAGTATGTTTATTATTGTAATCAATCTTGTCAACAAATGTCTTGGCCCATGCATAGTAAAGAATGTGCAAGATTAAAAAAATGTTCACCATTGGGTATATCAAATGTTGCAAGACTAATGGCACATATAATTATAAAATTAAATCAAGGGGGAGATGAAGAAAGAGGATATTATAATGAAACTAGTTATAGGAGATTTAAGGACTTAATGTCTCGTAAGCCTTTATGTTATATAAGAAAACGAATTACTGTTTATATATTTCTACTCTATTGATATCTAAAATACTATCTTATTAGATTGCTCTGAGATAAAAAAGGATGAGAAAAAAATGGAACATTTTGTATGCTTATGTAATGTTTTACATAAATTTCTTGAAGATATGCCTATACCAAGTACTGCAGAATTATTGGGTATTTATGGCAGAATTATTATTAATTCTTTTAGTATATTTAATTTGGATATGAATATTGGTGTTGGTATTTATTTGGGACCTTCTATTCTGGATCATAGTTGCAAACCTAATGCTGTAGCAACCTTTGAGGGAACTACCATAACTGTTAAAGCAATAGAAGATCTTCCTTCTTTAGATTTGTCTCAGGCAAGTCTTGTAACCTTCTTTGCCTCTATAACATTGTAATACAATTTTTTTTTTTTTTTTTACAACAGACAACGGTTTAAAGTATAATGTAGTTATGACTAAACATGTATAGATAAGGATACCATACATCGATGTAATTAAAACAACGAGAGATAGACGCGCAGAACTACAAAGTTCGTATTATTTTTGGTGTGACTGTGAAAAATGCGAAGAACCAGAACCAACGGCAGAAGCAGCAGCATGTCCAAACAAACTTTGTACATATCCTTGTGCCCCGAATGCTGATTTATGTGAAAAGTGTAATACAAAATTCCCAGAAAATTTTAAAGAAATTTTTGATGAAATATCCGAGTTTACTGCATACCATCTAGAAAATATGAAGAATATTGCCTGTATCCTTTTTGTAAATAATAATAGTTGATTGATTTAATATAACATGTAATAAATTCCTTATAAAAGAGAATAGATCTGGACGTAAGCAAAACGTGCCTCTCGAGACAAGAAGGCATTTTACATCCTCTCAATGTGCAGTATGTACAGACTTTACAAACTGCTTTCGACTCCTCTATAAATTTGCAACATTGGGAAGAAGCTGAATCCTATGCTAAAAAACTTATTAATGGCTATTTGTAAGAAGAGCATCTTTCTGACTATATTAAATTAGTAAATAGAACGTAACTTATTTTCATATTTCAGAACATATTATGGAGAAATTCATCCGTCAACTGGAATACTTTATTTATCAATAGGAAAACTTGAGGTATATTTGAAAAAGTTAAAACAAGCTATCAAAACGTTAAGAAAGGCTAGTTTGATATTAACAATAACACATGGAGCGCAACATAGTGTGATAGTAGAAAATTTGAAACCACTTCTTTATCAAGCCACTATAGAAGACTTCAGTGAATCATAACATTTTTTTATGTCGATAATTTATAATTGTATATAATATATTAACAATATACAATTTACAATAAATAATTTTAGTATTTAAGAAGATGAAATTAACATTTAATCCTAAGGAAAGATTATATACTACTCGTATATTTGAGATGTAATAATCAAGCTTTGAAAAGCACCGCTTCCATTAATACCAACTTTACAATACTACTATAGATATTCACGTAATATAGAAAGATATGAAAATTATGATAACGATTCTTAAGTATTTATTTTAATAGTGCTTTCCTTGATTACTCCTTATAGCATTTAACAATGCTACGAATATAATAAAATAAGTGATTAATTGCCAACATTACGGCAAAAAAAAATACGTACAGCTGCTAAGTGACAGCTGCCCAAGTTTTATTAGATCTGTTAAGTATTACGAAAAAATTTTTATTTTCCATGGAAAATTCGATATAACATGTGGTAAGCAACTATTTTCACTTGCAAATTTATTACAAAAGCATTTAAAATAACATGTTTACTTCGCTATAATAACTGTAACGTATGCAATGTACCATGACTGTAGTAAACATCAGATAATATCAATTCATTTAATAAATATTTTTTGTATACTTTTGTCGTTTGAATTCACTGTTTATACAATACTTTTGATTCCATGCATTTCAAATACAATTCAGTTATGGGATATTTTTATATATTGTGTAACGTTTAGACTATTGTTCCATTAAATATTTTCTTTAAGTTAAGGCAGCTTATGTTTTATTATTTCATTTATTTTGTATAAATAATACGTATATAATTCAAGCTTGTGCTTATTTAAATACGTGTTATATTCTCTGTTAAGTCAATATAAAAATCTATAATCTATATGTATATAGATATATACAATTTTCTAGATATCTGTTATAAGAATAAGGAAAAATCCTTATCTGAACTATCATTAGTGTAGTTAAGAAGAAATATACAATGTTCTCTGCATTTAAAAGACTAGCTGGAAAGTCAGATGGAGTTGGCAATATATCTCCTAGACCAGCTCATCAATCTATGCCAACAACTTTACAGAGAAAATTTGCTAAAGGTGTACAATATAATAGTAAGTGTAATGAACTGATTTTGAAAAAAGGACAAAATGCTTTAAATGAAAGGAATTTTATTTTTAGTGAAAATTATTATAAAGGGTGACAGAAATGTAGGAAAGACTTGTCTATTTCATAGACTTCAAGGCCAAAAATTTATAGAGGAATATATACCAACGGAGGAAATACAAGTAACCAGTATTCAATGGAATTATAAAGCTACTGATGATATCGTTAAAGTTGAAGTTTGGGATGTTGTAGATAAAGGACGACGTAGAAAAAAGTTAGAAGGTTTAAAAATGGACAATTCGCAGTCTGAAAATATTATTGAGGAGCCCGCATTAGATGCAGAATTTCTTGATGTTTATAAAGGGACCAATGGTGTCATTATTATGATGGATATTACAAAATCTTGGACATTTGATTATGTACAAAGAGAACTTCCAAAAATTCCTAACCATATTCCAGTAATTGTTTTAGGGAATCATTGTGATATGTCACATCACAGAACTGTTACATCAGATCATGTAACATACTTTATTGATTCGTTACATGAAAGAACAGCGCAAGTAAATTTATTGATCTTATTAGCTATAAATGACTGGTTAAAAAACGTGTTTATAACATATTATTCAACTTTATTTTACTTCTACAGGTCAGGTACGCAGAATCATCTATGAGAAATGGCTTTGGATTAAAACTTTTGCACAAATTCTTTAATCTTCCTTTTCTTCAACTGCAAAGAGAAACATTATTGAAACAGCTTGAAACTAATGAGGAGGAGACACGTTTGACAATACAAGAACTTGATCTCTTTCAAGATAGTGACGATGCCAATTATAACAAATTTTTGGATAATCTTGTTAACAGAAGAAGAGCACTTGCTGATTCTGTCTCTGCCAGTATTCTAGTCCCTAATGTTACATCTTCTTTGAGCAATCATAATATATCTTCCAATGGCAATATAAATGTAAATGCTGAAGTTAAAAGATCAATATCTATGCCTGGCCCAATAGGAGGTGGAACTCCTATTCCAGTGAAAAATATAGATTTTAAATCAATACCAAAGAAGGAAAATTTTACAAACGCTTCTGAAATTCAAGCAGTTCCTATTAAAAATTCACAGATTACATCGGTATTATCTAGTACACAAAATATTTCAAAAGCAGATTGTAAAATGGCTGAACTTTTAAGTGAAAATTCTGACAGACGAGATTCAATTAGCAAACCACAATCACTTATGTCAAAAATATTTGGTAATAAAAAGGAAGATGAAATAGATAAAGGAACGCATATTAATAGCCCAAATACAAGTGTACCCTTAACTAGTGTCGAAGATTTTGTACCAGATGATGGATTGTTAGATCGATCATTCTTAGAAGATAGTAGTCAAGTTTCACCACAAAAGGTACAGCATGAGGAACTGGATTCTGAAAGGTATACTAAGAATATATAAGTAAAAATGAACTCGTAATATATTATTTATTTTTAATTTTTGTATTTCATATTTTATACTCTTTTTATGCTTATATTTTATATTTCTATATTCTTGACAGTGATACTGAGACTGCAAATCCCTTGGTTGCCGGATATGAAGATGATTTATCATCAGCTGACGAAGCAACGCCTCCTATTCAACCTAAATTGGCTGAAAATCCATTAAGCAAACAAAAACACAAGCGTGAAACTTTATCGCATGCAGAAATAAATCCGGAAAAACTGCGACAAATTACGAAACGTGATTCTATTTCATCTATAGACCAAGAATTACAAATATCGAACAATTATGACATAAATGAACAACAAGAGATTAACTCGGATGCATTTGATAGTTGGCTTCGACGTGATTCCAAATGGAGACAAAGCCCCGAGGGTGGTGAAGATGTAAGCAGTAATAGCACCAGAAAAGATAGATTGGAGCTGAGTGACAAAAGTTTAGATGTTAGTGTAACAAGTTCTAATGTGCATTTAGAGTTGCTCGACAATACCAGCGTACGTCATATGAGCTCCGACGGTGGGAGCCCTGTGTTAAAAGAAAAGAAAAAACATAAAGAAAAGGTACGTGTCAGGTATAAAACACCTTTAGCGTAATTTCACACTGCTTAATAATATTAATGGCGAAATAAAATGCTTCTAGACGGAAGACAGAGAGAAGAAGAAAAAGAAGAAGTCTAAGGATAAAGAAAAAGATAAAGAAAAAATAGATAAAGCAGAAAAGAAAAAAAAACGTTCGCTACATCGTTCAAGAGACGAAAACAGAGAACGCGATGAACTTGAAGAATTTCTCAATGGTTCTGTAACTAGAATTGGTGTTGATGTTGCCTATGAAGCGATATAGTGTTTTTTATGTAACGTTTAATCTACCCTTTAATTAGTAACGCTGCCTTCTAATAACGCGCATAAAACATCATGTAATGTTGAATTATTAATATAAATTTTATATTTACAAATATCTTTCAAGAAAATAATATATGATGTAAAGATTTTTGTTACTGTTCTTTATATGATAAAATAACGTTATAGATTGTAACAAAATATTTCTAATGAACCTTTTATAGTTTTGAACGTTCGATAAATTAGCATTCTGCGAATGTCTAACACGTACGAATGTATTTTTGTACATTTAAATGCAACATATCGAAATTATTTATTTTAATATATTACATTTTTATCAACGATATATTTTTCAATGTTATGTTGGAAAATAATTTGAGTGCAATACGTTAACTCTTCTTTAAAATGAAAAGAATTGCATTCAATTAATGTTGTAATTGTACGTACCATTGTCACTATTTCTTAACCTCATATATCATAGCGCAATATGTCATCGATGCAGCTTCATGTTAATAAATGTACATAAATAAACAAAAAATTGTCATATGATTTTATAACTTACTTTTTACTTAAGATATGTCTGAACGTGCTGTACTAAAATTTCAAATTTGCCACTAAACACAAGCGCCATCTTTCAAACTTCAAACATCTGTTAAAAGTGCTTGGAAATTGGAATGGAACATGTGTGAATTTTCCGGAGACCGTCTATGACATGATACTAAGGTCATGCCGACAATTCTATTTTATATTACATTATATGCGTAATTAAGCAACATCGTATAATACAAATCAGTGAAACAAAAGATCCAGAAAAATGTCATTTTATTTACGTCCTATTTCAAATAAATTTACACCTTTCGTTAATGTACGAAAACAAGTAACTGATATCAACTATCAGTTATTAAATAATATTAAACCCTCCTTATTTTTGGATAAAGTAAGTTATAATTATAGTAATAATTTTCGTACAATAATTGTTAATCGTTTATATTTATATGACATTTTTAATTGTCATCATATAAGACCACCGTTTCAAGAACTCGTATTATTTGTGTAGAATAAGTTAACCTCAATATACTTATGTAATAATCATTTTATCATAATAATTTATTGATGTTTTATCGTTCTCACAAAGGCATTATTAACGATTAGGTCATTTAATATTTTTCGTCTTTTTTCTATTGTTTCCATATGTTAGTATTACATAAATTTTTGAGATTTTGGAAAATATTGGTTGATAGAATTGTTAAAATGAATAGACATTTTATTGAATTTTGTTAATATATACTAACACAGTATGGAAATTTATGTTCTTCTTATTAAAAACTGTAACAGCTTGTAAGTGACAAAAGCTATGTATTATTAAGTGGTTGTTTATTTCCGTATATCTCTCTTTTATGTGTCACTTAATTTATAATTTTACTATAATTTTTCTATTCAAATATTTTTAAAAGCAAAATTTTGATAAAAGATAGATATTCAATAACTGACTCTTAATTATAGTTTTTAGATACGCAAGGAAGCTCAATAATAAATGACAGAGAAAAACATTTGAATTCAACAGTTCATTTGTTAAGTCAAAATGAACCAGCTGTTTTTAATGCTAATATTGAGAGTCATAAATACAAGAAATGTAATTGGACTAAACAGCGAATTATTAAATTACGCAAACAAAAACAAATGAATACTCAAACGAAAAGTGTTATCAATTTAGATTTAGACATGACATTATTAAAGGACGATACACAATGGGAAAAATCGTTCTTAAATTTAAGAAATAAAAGTTTTTATTTACCATATACAAAGATGGTAATGACTAAGAGGACATCTGATAATGTCTTACTTAGCTCTCAAAAGGATGGAATATTTTATACAGAAACTGCTCCTAATGTGCATAACGTAAATGAGATGCAAGCTTCTGAGAATCGTAATCCAATTGAATCAAATTTACAAAATGTGTTTGATATTCTTCGTGAGGATGTATGTTTCTCTTTTGTGCAAAGAAATCGTTCTGAATTACATAAAACTTGATGAAATTTTATAAATATTACCATTTATTTCTTTCAGTTGCCGCTTCTATTTGTTAAACAATTGAATTATGAAATCTATACAAATGATTTAGTTTTTATCAACAATATTAAAGGAACAACAAGTGTGTAAGTGCATAATGTAAAATATTTTTATTATTAATGTTCTCAAAACAAATAATACATATATTTAAAAATGTTTTGCAGTGGTATCCACCATTATCTTAAGCAAATAGCGTTTTTAAAAATAATAGGCCATTTAAAGTATGCTTTTGTTAAGTTAGAGGTTTTAAAAATGACTATGCACCCTGAGGATAACAGTATTAAAGTTCGTTGGCGTATAGTAGGTGTTTCTGGTACACGTGTATTTCTTACATTTTGGAAAATTAAAGTCTGGGATTCAAAAGATCAAACAGAGAGTATACCAGCGTAAGTCATTTTTGTAATTCTTCTATAATTTTATAATCCCGTTTAAATTCATATTTGTCTATATTTATATCATTTATATTTTTACCGACAGGTGGTATGATGGTTTTTCGACTTTTTATGTTAACAATGATGGGAAGGTATTTAAGCACGTCGTCGATAAAACGATGCCTGATCAAAATGTAACAGAAAAATTGAAGTCACCCATTGACGCAAAACTTGCATTATTTGTTGCTTTATCAGGTTTAGATACACATTTTACTCAATTTTGTTTAAAAAGATATAGTAAACTGCTTCAAATAAAATAAAACAGTTATTACAATTTTTTAAATTATTACAGCATGTAAAAGAAATAAATGATGAAATTACCTAATTAATATATTGTTTAAATTTATGTAATTACAGTTAATAGTCATATTAAAAAATGTTCCTTTTTAATACTTTCGAATTAATTAAAATAATATAATTGAAAAAAAGCTTACGAGTTGATTAAATTATATTGATTAATATAATTAAAGCTATATATACACGCGAGTGACAGAATCTTATATGTGATATAATTTATATGACGAATATATATATAATTTTACTTAAATATTATGCATTAGTATTTTACCGCATTGCTGTTATAAGTGATCGTTAACAAAGAAAAAGATATGTTTTGTTTTGAATATAGTTTTTGATACTGCTGTGAAGTATTATTTTACAATCTCAAAGTCATAATAAATAAGATATTTATTCATGATCAAGTAGATGCATGTTTATTAACACATATATTTAAACAATATAGAATTTAAAAGGTAATATAATAAATTAAATAAATATTCCCTACTTTATATGGTATGTAAAAGTATTTATATTGTTTTATAATAAAATATTATTTTAATTTATATGCAAAACTTACATTAAAATAATCTATGTATTGATTGTATTCAATTACACACAAGTCCTATAAAAGAAAACACGTGTTATGGAAATGAATAATATTGTAAGAAATCACTAGGCTGATAAAATAAATATTTACCCAGATAATCATCCATCAATGTTCCGATAGCAAACTAAAATATATATAACATTAGCATTTTAACATACAATGAAAAATACTAAGACAAAGTATTATATGTTATGAATACTAACAATTCCTGTTGCATCGACTCTTGTGCCCACAATTTTTAACCTTATTTCATCATCTGGTTGAATAATTACATCCTGGAATTTATGAATACAATTTTTAAGCTATACTTTTTTTATTGTATACATCTATTAAATACCTACCTCTTCTTTAGATTTGTAGCATGGTGGATTTATATTTGGACAAAACTGCATATCTGCTGGAATTGACTGCGAAAAGATTTAGTTATTTGCAAAATACAACCAGAATTATAAGATACATAAAAATAATCTTACATGGTGCGATATAAAACATGAAAGTGGCCCTATTTCAGCAAACATTCCAACCTAACAAAAACATAGAGGATATATAATCTTTTAAATTATACTTTCATAGAAATTTAGAACTGCACTTAATGTTCACCTTGTTTACTTGTGTTACTATAGCATCTAATACTTCTCCTTTAAATGGTCTAAATACAATCGCCTTGTATTTAACAGGATACACAACAAAACCTTGTCCTGGTTGTATGATCCCTGCGCCAATGTTATCTATTGTTGTTACAGCAACTACGAAACCATATCTGAGATACCAAGAATTATTGTACGTAATTACTTAGAATAAATATATGTATACTACTTTAATCATAGTTTTAAACTTACTTTCCTGTACAGGTGCCTTCTACTTCAGTATACAATTTTTGTTTCACTGTGTCTAATAATTGAGGTCCAAAGTATCTAGGGTGTAATAAAATTTCGTGTTCTAACGATATCTGTAGAAATGAGTAGTCGAAATAAATTATTCGCGCAATATTTCATTTTAACAAATTATTCGCGCAATATTTTATTTTAACAAATTATTCTAAAACTAATATTTATTCAGTTTTTATGATTTTCAAGTTATATCCCCGAGTATTTTATATGTATTTTATATTTTATATTAAAACAACTTACATGATAAAACATGTTCATACCAGATCCCTCAAACGTTTGTATACTCAATGGCGTTTGTATACATAATATAATGGCCATTCACACAAATACGTAATTCCTTCAAACATAACCTCACATTTCGTATGTTTCGCGCAAAGTCCGTCAGATATGGCTCTATAATTATGAATTAACATTTTCGAATCTTTTAACTTTAATGTGCATACCGGACAATTATTGTGGTAAAATTAGATAGAAGTATATAGTTTATAAGAGAGAAAGAACGTAACATTGATATTTAATGCAGAAAATAATTTATTCTCAAGCATTTTATAGATAAATACGATTCTCAAAGAAGCAAAATCTCTGATATAAAATATTGCATTAATTTATCTAATATTCGTTTCACAAGCTTTCATACTAATTTACAATTTACATAAGAAAATAAAATTATTGATTATCATCATCTACAAAATTTAATTTTCGTTTAATTTCTAAAGCTAATTTATATCCAAGTTCTGGTCGGCGATCTTTTCCTTCGACCATTGCTTTCACTTGGCTTGAATTTACAATTACGCCATTATCAGCTATAACAGTAGCTTTAGTTTTTTCAATGTCAACAAGGTCTACTCCTCGACTACAGTCATCGATGAGAATAGTCCGATAACCGTTCGTAAGTGCATCTACTGCAGTAGCCCCGACGCAGACATCATAGGCTAATCCACAGATATATATATCTGTCGCGCCCTTTTCTTGTAATTGTGAAGATAGACTTGTTTCCATCATCTTTTTATTATCCCAAAAAACGGAATATGAGTCTACTTCTGGATTAGTTCCTTTGTATATCTTAATTGCATTGTCTACAATTTTTAGATCTTTATGAAGTTCAGCACCCCAAGAGTCTTGAATGCAATGACGCGGCCAAAGCCGTTGCTTTAACAATGGCGGACCTCTGAATGTTATAGTATCATAAACTTGTGCTGCTTCTTTTGAGACTCCGCTGCTAGGGTCAACATCTCTGTAAAAAGGATAAAATATTCAATTTATAAATTACGTTAGAAACATAAGTCTATTAACTTAAAATCAAAATCGATCTAGATTAATTACCTTAGATGTAAATTATCAATAAAAGATACGTGATCCATAGGGTGCCAATCAAGAGAATAAAACACTGCATCAAATTGTACAATCTCTAATAAACGATTAATTGGTTCAATTACTTCTGAACCATCATGCTGGGCAGCACATTGCTTAATATTTAGAGAACCTGTTATGAAATCGTTTTGTACATCCACAATTAAAAAGGCGCTCTTTGGACGAGTGCATGTTTTAATCCATCGATTCCAGCATATCTGAGATAACATAAACTAAATGACTTGATAATCATTTCAACAATATAATATTTACAAATGTATAAATACCTCAAATTCTTCTCTGTCAATTTTTCCATCTCCGTTCAAGTCAAATATAGAATACATTTCCTTCAATTGATTTTCATCGACGTTATAAATTTTCCCACGATCATTACGAAATAGTGCACGACAAATGAATTCAAATTCCGTAATCGACAAATATCCATCTCCATCTTTATCAAATGCAGTAAAACATGCATCCATGTTCCTTTGATGTGACTTCTTGCGTCTATGTTATTTGTTTAATCAATAACCGCATTAGCAATGTGCGATTACATTATATATTATTTTTCAAGTCTCTTTAAGGTTGCAGTAAGTTATAAAACTGTTTTAATATATGTGTCGCACATGCACTTCATTTCAATTACGCTACAGTGTTTTGTTTATATATTTGCATTACTATTTGTATGCTAATAATATAGCATTATCAACATCAAATATCATTTAATAGTGCCTAACACCACATAATTTGACATAAGGAAATAAAATAAATAAAGTTTAACCTTTTAAATTTTCTTATTGCTTTATTTTACATAAAAAATTTACGATAAAGTATAAATTTTTTTCATTTGCCTATGTACTTATCTGTACAAGATTGAAACAAAATATTATTGTTGTGTTAGTCTTTGATGAGTTAGTAGCGACACATCGATTATTACCTCTGGTTCCAGCAATTCATTTACTTTATATTTCATAGATTCTTCATAAGCGTATGTAACAGATGTATCTGTAAGTTGGATATTACATTGCGCTAAGATTAAAATACAATTACGTAATCGTGCACAAACTTCGCGGTTCGCTTGAGGAATCCTTGACAAATCCTGCGTGAAACCACCTTCTAATCTATCAGTATCTTTCTTACTAGCTCCAATCCATATATAACCATTATTTCCTAATATTAGACTTGCACCATTTGTCAAATTATGAAAATGGGTTTTCTTTCGTTTTATAAGAGCTGGCGATACTTTCAACATTATACCCTGAGACAATTTACCATACTTTAAGACCCTAGTGTGCAATGAGAGCGAACCATCTACGAAAGTACTTTGTACTTCTGCACAAATTAAATCTCCTTCCTGGAGATACCTTCTCATAGTTTGTTCATCTTCCGCAGATCTTCTCCTCTACAAATTATATAATTATAAGACAGCGTTGCCTTGAAACTTATAAACAATTTAACATACGTAAACTATATGATAAATTATATTATTATATCGTACCAATTCACCGCCAGGTAAATTAACACTAGACAGCAATAATACAGAATCAAGTTTGGAATTTGTGTCAACTTTCCATCGCTTCTGTTGTACCTCGGTTATACGACCAACAACCACATCTCCAATTTCACCCTGATAACGTGCTTTCAAAGGTCTTATTGAAATAAGTTTATTTACTTTTTCTAAAACGCCAGCTACAGATGCGCGTAATGTGTTTTCATCATCCACGTATGTCCCATGCCCTCTAACAAAATTAATATGGCAAATGAATCATTTTCTTTCCTCCTTACATTAATAAATTTAAAAGTATTTACCTTAAAAAGTCAGGCTGGCTAGAAATCTCCTCTCCTGGTGTATATATTCGAGGTTGTATGTTTTCATTCTTTATTATATTTAAATCGACTCTATTTACTGCCAAACGTACATTAATAGGTGGATATTCTTCCATCATCGATGTCAGTAATCGTTTTTATACTGTACATAAATGATAATTAATATCCGCATAAGTATGTTTTTTGGATTTATTTAGTATTACGTTGTAACGATAATATTTGAGGTTATGTGAAATACGATGAAAGATATGAAGTACACATGTATAATATTGCAAAAAATTACTGTCTGATCAATTAGAAATTAATGATTATAATGATTATAGATGTTCAAATAACAAATAATAAAGCAACGATAAAACAACGAGAGAATTTATTAAATTCGCAATAAATTGGTATTTATTATTTTTAGCAGCTTTTGTTATTTTAGCAGTGAGTGAAGGATAATTGTGTATTCAAAAGAATTTTAATTTCGTACATAGAAAGTAAATATACATATATTTAGGTGAAATAAATGATATAAACTGATAATAACTATAATTACGTTTTTTCAGTATTTTATAATGGAAGATTTTATTCCAACAAGAGTATCAAAAATAAAAAAGGACATCGTGAAGGAATTCGTATCGGTAAATTATGAAAAACCAAAGAAAGGGGTAAAAACTATTGAAAGTAAAGAAAACACTGACGTAGAAAATTCTAAATTCAACGTGACAGAAAGCGAGCGGAATGAAAATGATGAAAAAAGAAAACAGGAACTAGAAATGAAACGTGTCAGATACGAGGTTATGAAGTTCGGTATGTCTGGTTTTAAAGGAGAAAGAGCAAAAGAAGCGGAAATAGCACTCGCTATAAGTTTAGGAGCAAAACCACCAAAAAGGAAGGGTATTAATTATAAGATATTACAACGTGAAAAAAAAAGTGAGAAGGAAACACGGCAAAATGACGTGACACGTGCATCAGGTTTTGATAAAAGTCTATTAAAACATAAAAGTAAAAAAGCGCGGCGGAAGCGCGGTTCTGACGGTTTACTGAATGTTTATGGAAAAGTAAGTAAGAAAACATTGGGTAAAAATCAAAAATAAAATTTGAACCATAAACATTTAAAATACTTTTAGTTGCTCTGTTCAATAGTTACAACGTTAACTAATTGTCTAACAATAATGTGTTTCATGTACTGTAATATTATATATGAGTAACAAGTAATAAAATAATATTTTTATATATTTGTGAATTCATTCGGGCCAGCCTTAAGCTTCGATAAGAGGTTACATATCTTTATCTATTCATATTTAAAATAGACATTCATATCATGTTCGCTATGCCACAGTGGAATGATTTGGCATTTAAAAAATCACACTTCTGCATCTGATCGAAATCAATCAAACGCTGCGGCCGTTGGTGCGACTTCGAGTAACATCTGAAGAAAGGCATTCACACCTTCTGCAAACAGAATAAATAATGCAAACGAGTTTCTTTATCTCGCGTTAATTTATTCAATTAACTTTCTTTAATGGTCTTACCCATAAATTTGGGCACGTATCCGTATTTAACAAACGGGAGGTAGACAAGCATGCCCGCTAATATGAACCCAGCCGCATACAGGTATTCAATTTGAGGGTTATCAATGATTGGCGCTACAATCAGGTACGCAGAGATTCCAAGTACGAGAACAGGTATTATCAGCGGACATTTATACGGTCGTGGATGATTCGGTCTGGTCCTTCGCATCACTAATAGAGCTAGCATCGCTCCACCATAAAAGATCCAAGCAGTGAACGAAAAAAAGTCGATCAAGGAATCAATGTTTCCGGATAGCACCATTGCTCCTAATCGATGAGGAGATATTTTATCGAGTACTTAGTAGAATAGGTATATGAATGTAATCGAACGTGAAATTTGTGTAAAAAGGTACCTGCAACAAGGGAATGGAAGATAAGTCCTGGCGCAGGAGTAAAGCGTCGTACGTGAACGTAACTGAGACAGTCGAGTAGATGGCCCTCGCGAGACGCGGCAAAGCAAAGTCTACCCGCTGCAAAAAGAGTGCCATTTGCGGAACCGAACGTGCTAATCGCAACCGAAAGTGGCATAAGCCATGCCATAACGCCAAGAATTCGATTTCCAAAAGTCTGCAAAATATTAGTCCATATTTCTTTATAAAAAATCATTACAAATACGAATTACTAATTGAATTTCAACCTGACTCTCTACATTAATACTTGACTTCTATGACAAAGGACAACATTAAAAATTGTCTTACCACTGCAACAGCTTCGCTTTCGATCATCTCCGAAGGTGACATCACGGCCAGGTAGGAGACATTTATCAATGCGTAACATAGCGTAACGAGGGGTATACCAATCATAATGGACCGTGGTAGATTTTTGGAAGGATTTTTGATTTCTTCGGTGACGTAATTGAGATTATTCCATCCATCGTACGCCCACAAACCAGTATAAAAAGCTGTGGCTAATCTGCCTATATTAACGGTACTACCGTCCACGGTATCGAAAGCGCCTTTCAGATGCTGCGTATTACCCTGTATCAACTTATAAGAGCCACCGGCAATTACAACGAGTATGGCGATCAATTTTGCTGCGGTAAACGCGTTTTGTACACCTGTGGCTAGATTAACGCTGTAACAGTTCACTAACAGTATAAGTATGATCGCCAGGAGTGCAACGATTTTGACTACTTCCTCGGGTGGATCGCAGTCGGCCGCAAAGGCTTCGACCGCGTACTGCGCGAATGACAAACAGATTATCGCCATCTGAGATGGTTTTAAGACCAAAGTGGAAACCCACGAGAAGAGGAAAGCAGGTGGTGCACCGAATGCGTCCATAAAGTAAGCGTACTCGGCGCCGCTGCTCGTATTCATCGTACCCAGCTCGGCGTATGCTAACGCACCGCACAGACTCAACATGCCGCAGGCCGTCCATACGAGGAAGCTGATTCCGATACTGCCGGTTCGAACCAAAAGCCCTGACGGCGAAACGAATATCCCAGAACCTATCGTTTCGTAATTCGACGACGACGAAGAAGAAGAAGAAGAAGAAGAATTTGAGATTGTACTATTTCTAATTAACCGTATAAGATTTTACTGAAATCGTATAGATTGCTCTACCTATCATGGTACCAACGATTAGAGCCACCCCACTGACGAGTCCCACCCGTCTCTTGAGGTGAACAGAGTTGTTCTCCTCTGGGTCCGTCCCCTCCAGCCCTCCACCCCCTCCACCACCGTCTTCATCATCTCCCAAATCCCCAGATTTAACTTCTTTCTGTTTCCGTTCGTGTAGCTGTTGTTGTTCCTGTTGATGTTGCAACGGAGACGTAATTGGGTTCCAGCCATTGCTGTTGCCGTTGTTTCTGATCGATCGAGAGACCAACGTCGTTTCAGGAATTCCATTCCATCCACCGCTTTGTAACTGCTGTTGCGATTGGTTCCCGTTACTTGTCTGTGGATCATGTCCCACGGTAACTGAAATCATTCGTATTGTTTCGCTTACTAAAAATCATTCTTATTCTTACATCGAGCAAAGCGATCTTTCAAACATCACTCGATATTGCTATATGACATTACTACGTTACGTTATAGGAGTATACCGTCGATCGAATTGAAGGTTCACAGAAATGGATCGTACGGTTACCTTCGTACATAATTCATCGAGCTTTATTATCGACAATTTCAACCAGCTCCTCGACCTTGCAAATGGTACAATTTTTCGCAACGATATACGATTTTGCTCTGTCGTTAACTGACATTTATAAAGATGGTTTGAACGTTAACGTCCAGTTTTTTACGTCCACTCCGCACATTATGATAAACGTTAACAAAAAAGATTGCCAATAATTTCACTTAAATTGCGCATAAACCAACTGTCGTTAAAGTAAAACGATTTACGAAATAAACACGTGAAAACGTGTATTTCAAAAAAAAAAAAAAAAAACGCAACTATCGAGCAGTTTTCCTCCCGCGACTAATGAAAGATATTAGCATACTTCGGAGAACCGCGACGATCTAAAAAGTGACAAATCGTTGAATTTATACTTATATCGTCATGTGACGTACATTATTATATTATTACAGTCGAGATGTTGTTGCTACCGTAATAGTTCGTTTGGCCAGACGCCAAAGATTTCTCGTGGCTAAGATCGGTCTGCCTTTTCTTCATATACATATTTCGTCGTACAATAGGCCGTGAAATATAAACCCGTTTCTCGGAATTTTTACGCGGCTATTAGCTCGACCGATACCGGAAATATTGCTAATGTTATCGAACGAACTCGATACCGAGTTTGTCAATCGTTTTTTTAATAGATTGCTCGCTATCGATCTTTTCCTATGCCAGCCTATATCGTGTACATTGATAATCAAAATTATCAATAATATCGTCGATACTGAATACGAATCGGTGGTAAATGTTTTTGAAAATAAAGAAGCTTAAAACATTTATTTTATCGAGCGCGTGACCATGGGTATTAGGTGTATTGCATTCTTTCGACCGAACCTCGTACTACGCGAGACGTTCGTGGTTTCATCTTCAAGGTGACCTTTGAATAAATTATTGATTTTCCTGTTAACGCATCTACGTTAACAGTTTATCATTGTATCAGATTTAAATAACGTCTACGTACTTTGAAATATCGGATATCTTTGATATATCAGAAATCCGTTTACGTAATACTGGAAATATTTCACCTTTTCTTTCTCTTTATTTCTTTATTTGTTTAAATGTATAAAAAAAAAAAAGAAAACAAATTGAAAAGTTGATCAAATGAATTTTATAAAATTCACGAGACGTCTCATTTTAATTATAACTTAGTTTGCACTTTCTTTATCGGTGAGCGTTTTGAATAGCTTCATAACGGACACGTTTATAAAAACTGCTGACCATTTATATTTCTAAATGGTAACATATCGTTTAACTGTGTAACCGTGCAACTCTTTTAATATAACTCGGTACAACAACGAGTGTGAAATACTATCAACATTTGATTAAATAAAGTTCGTTGATGCGATGGAAAGCGCAGTTGAACGTAGCTATGTTTAAGCTGCAATAAAAAGTCTTGCATGATTTGTGTCTAAGCTATCCTGGTTTGATTATCGATAATATACCAAAAAAAAAAAAAAAAAAAAAAAAAAAAAAAAAAAAAAAAAAAAAAAAAAAAAAAAAAAAAAAAAAAAAGGAAAAGAAAATAAATATATGATATAAAAATTTAAATATAACATTATTATACCTTCTATTAACGAGTATTACCGATTAAACGATATTATAATTGTTTTGTGCGAAGAGATAACAAGTTTCACAGTTTTTAACGACTGAAGAGGAAGGATGTCACTAGAGGAGGATAATTACCAATGAATATTATGCATGACCAATGACGAATTACAAATGAGTTAATAAAATTCGTCGAATCGGTAAGACGATATGTTAACACGGATATTTGCAATATGACGCGCTCATGCTTCTACGCAAAGTCTACCATAGCCTCCCCACCTATCGTTTAACGCGCGAATCAATTCATAAAGAGAACCTTTTAATTTTTTAATTTAAATTATGCTTTCTGTTATTTTTTTTTTTTTTTTATTGTCTACGTCAAGACGTTCATTTACTGCTACTGATACATACGTATACCATGTATGCTTCTAAACCGTGTTAATGCCTATTGTGATAAACTGTCGTAATGATCCAATTGCGTTTAATTGATCGTTCGTGCGAAAGAAACCGATCTCTGTGCGACATCTTGCATGAAAGAAGATTTTGCCTACCACTGAAGGTCGAACTGATTATAAAATGAACCAATAAAAAATGAAGATATAAATAGAAAACAATTATTAAAGGGCTATTATAAATTACATACCTCTCAAAAAAAAAAAAAAAAAAAAAAAAAAACTAAGAAGATGTTAGAATCGAGCTGAATACAAAACGTACACTCTAATTGCATTTACTAGGCTGAACGTCGTATCAATGTCTAATGCATTTTACGCCGTTCGATAATTATATCAAATTCCATACAGTCGATGATTCTTTATTCGTAGCGATCCATTCGACGAGCTATCGAAATAAATTTTATTTTTTCAATGGTTTTTATCAACCTATATATATACGTAATTTTGATCGGTTCACCGGGCTCAAAATTATAGCAACACGACAAAGTGTGGTATGCTTCGTTATATTTAAATGTAAATACTTGGTCATTCTCCGTGTTACGTAAATAATGATGGAGAATATTCAATTTACTCTCAACGTCAAATCGCAAAATTGTTCGTGTAAAACTACTGATTTACAGTCGTATGACATTGGTCAATGGTTTTCGTTTCATTTTATCGATCGTTATATTTCTCGTTGTCTGTAACTTTACTTGCGGGGAAGACGACTTTTAACTCTTTTGCTTCACAAAAGAACGTCTACTCTGAAAAAACGGTTTGTATATAAATGGAATGGAAAAATGGCAACAGAAGTCTCCGATTCGAGATGTAATTATCTCGCTCGGTGCATTTCGCGTGTGACGTGTTCGATTGTTAGAAGATCATGAACGAGCTTCTAATAACCGTAGCGTTTAGAATAGCAAGGTTCTTACGATAAAATCAACACCGCTTAGAACACGTACCACCTAACCCAGATAGTAACTGAACACCACAAAGGCAAGCAAGACGCATTGGTTTGCATAGAAACTACAATTGGCTTAAACGGAATACGCGTCGTAGAGTACTTACTGATCGTTGTCTGTTCGTTCAGCGATTCGTTAAGAAGTCGTTGTTCGTCTATTTGTGGCCACATCGCGACCAACGCGTATTCATCGTGAAACGTTAAAAATAATCCCGAGACTCTCGCACGATATCAAGATCGATATCGGGTGATATATAATGATCGATCATCCATAAAAGTTTATACCTTCCGAGAATATAACGTTGCGCAATTTCTCGAGTCAAAAAAATAACTTTCCGTATCCGTCTCATTACTTAAAAATTATCGCGTACGTTTATTGACCGTTTCATTAACGCCAAAACATATGCTAGTAGCTTATCCTGGTAAATGATAAATTTCTATTTGCAACGAAAACGAAAAACCACTTGCGCAAAGTGTCTTAAAATACACCTATGGGCTAGAATTAACATCTGGGTGAACCTGGAAATTTGATTCCCTCTTGTAAAATAAAAATAAACAAGAAAAAAGATGAGCGCGTATATATGTAAATATATATATGTACATATATACGTAAATGGAATGTCAACGAATACTTTAAGTTAATTTGCTATTGGTCTTGATAAGTTTAAATAGAAGAGCAGAGATATTCTTAGAGTCTCGTACGAATTTCGAGTACACCCCGCGCTTATTCGGGTTCCTTGTTTCATGGAATGATGCAATTCTTCGTGCAATTTGGCTGTTAAATTTATTCACTGTATTAATGTCCTGCGCTTTTTCTTCCACCTTATCATTCATACTTCATTAAACGCGATATTATCGTTTTTCTTTATCTTATTTTGAAACAGTTCGATAAATCGCTTATGCCAATTATGATCAATTGTATATAATTAAGATTGTAACGAAAGGATTCGAAACACGTAGTTTTTTTTTAATATATTTTAAATGTTATATGGATTTTCTAATATTCCGTTTTAATCCATCAGTCCAATTAGAATTGTTTCCTTTGATATCAATAAATGTAAAATTACAGGAAATAGAAAAAGAGATTTTTATAAATTATAAATAATATGACTTTCTTTTCTTGTCTCTTTACGCATTACATATTTTTTGCTAAATTGTAAGGTATAAGATATCACGCTCTGTAACGTAATATGAAGTTTTGCTCGTCGTTATCGTGTTATAGAATATATACAAATTTCGCTTCACGAAATATAAATCGCGGTACATCTTGGCACACACGTGTTTTCTGGTCCTATAACTAACACAAATACGTACCAACAGGTTTTATTTAATCGATGAATTGCCAAAACATTTTATCAACACGATACCGATTACAAGCTGATCTATAGCATTTTATTAAACAATTAATTCGGAATAAATTTCCGTTCTAATTTATTTACCAGTTTAAAGATAATAAAATCTGTCGGTTTTTGTCCGAGTATATATCGTATCGCGAATGTGTTTAGGCTTTGTGATCTAATCATTCTTTATGGACCTATCAATTTCTTTAATTTCATGAAAATCAAATACCATTCGCATAATGAAGCGCTTTGTACAGTTCATCAGTGCCAATGAGAAAGCTCTTCTAAGAATGGAAATCGCGTTTATGAATGAGCAACCTGATGAGGGTAAAAAAGCGCGCGAATTTTATCAATTACGAATAAATGGCTGCTCTCTCCATAAAAGGTTCAGCATCAAGATACGATGAAGAATAATAATTGCAAATGAGGAAAAATGTCGCTCACCTCGTTTGAAGGGCGCGACATGCATGACTCTAAGAGGGACCGATAAGAAGGGCGGACTGTGAGACCGCCTCTCATGACACCACGCCGACTTTTCGAAGCAACCACTGTCTCTGCCCTATACAGCTGTCTTCGACCCGCCGTCTGCTTCTTTCCTGCGCTAAATTCGCTCGCAAATCTCTAGTTCTCGTTTCAACGGGCGACTTTTACGTACGCCCCTCTTCCTGCTTCGGATTTCGAACAATAATAATTTGCTCGAACGCTGCGATTTTCTTTTATTCGAAACGAGTATTTCCGAATTCGAATGTCGTCGATGATATCAACCGTACAATGCGAATTTGCGTATGCCTTCTATGTGATTATAATATTCCGACTACTTCCAACACGATTTGCACCAATCCACCTCTCACGATGAACTGGATGTTCAGCAGAGGGAGACATACCCGCCAAAGAACGAACAGGCACGAGATCGGGAAGGGGAAATTGAAAGTGCGACAAGGAAAGGAAGATAGTAGTACGAGCGCCTAGCGTCGGCGCTCAAATTCGCTCGATATCCTTTTTCCCTCTTTCGACTTCTATTAGATATCTATTAATTTATTTTTTCATACATTGAATACTTTCTGTTTTCCTATCATTCCACTATTCGGCATGTTGCCAGTTTCAGTGGATGGTAAATATTTGAAAATTTTTATCCACGTCTACGTGTAATTACATAGACAGAAATATCCAGTTTATCATATTAAATAAATTGATAAAGTGATAAATGATACGGAGAAAATAAATAAGGAACATATAGATATGTTTAAAGTACACCTACACTTTTTATGCAATTATAAGAATAATACCGATCATAGGTAAATGTGTGAAATAATGTTATAAGTAGTAATAACGAGACTGTAAATTTCAATATTATTGACCAAGTAGCTCTACGTTACAACTGAAGGCCATATTTGCGTTTTAACAAATTATAGTAAGTAATTATAGTATAAAAGACATGCTTTTATTATATTCAAGCGATTTTAATGAGAAGATATATATATATATATATTTATGAGATAATGGATTATTAAATTATTAAATACAATATTGGAAATATAACAGAACATATTTTATAATATATATAATTTTACAATAGAAAACTTAACAATTTCATTCTCATAATATTACAAAATATTGCATTGTCGATTATACATGTAAACTAATTTTAAACATGTTTTTGACAAATGCAACTTTAAGAATTCTTCTAAATATTGTTTAAATATATTTTTTAAAATAATTCTTAATTTGCTCATATATTCTTTAACTAAGTGTAAATATCTTTATATATACAATCAGAATGGTAATTGCACTCAATGTGTTTTTAAAATATTGATTTAGAGTCAACTCTTGTTCCTTTGTTTCAGAGGAACTTCTGTACCAGTATGTAAATAAAATTATTTTATTTTTGTACTTGCAGTTAATATAATTCGTATTATTACATGTGTATGAAACGCGCGCGCGCGCGCGCGCGTGTTTATATATCTTTTAGCTTAAATATAACAAATGAATTTTTGTTTTATAAATGTTTTTATGCTAGGCCAGCTTGTGTGTGCAATTTCATGTCATAAAACAAGACTGCAGTTATGTGCAATATACATAGTATTCTTTGATTAATTATTTATAACATTCGTTTATGTATAATACAAATTACAAAAAAATAAATATCAGGAATGATTCAGTGTGCTTTAATAAAGTAACGATAGACAAGAGTCGCCAGTACCCCAAGAGCAATTGGAATCAGCCACGATCGCCAAGAACCACTGCAACTGGCAATGATCACATCACGATGCTGCACTGACTATTTACATATCACACATTTTGAATTCTGGTAATTTTATGAGTTTGAATAGCACAATCACTTACATATGATACAATCATATCGTGACTATATATCAAAATAAAACATATTGCTATAAGTATAATTTTATAATATACTCGGATTTTTAATTGTGCTATCCAATCAATATAAATGACGATGACCGATAATAAATACAACACCAATATAGGAAAGATGTTAATAATAAAATTGTGTACCTGTAATACTTTGGTTAGTAATATATATATATATATATATATATATATATATGTATAATATTAACTAATATATGAAAAAATATACCTAGAATTATCTACATCAGACACATCAGTTACATCACTGCTTCCCTGTGTTCTTTCCTCCTAAAATTAACAATTTGTTAGTCCTTAATTATTGCTATTGATAGAAAAAGTAGAAATTGGTAAGAGAGACATAAAATTATTAAACCTTATACATACTTCTACTAATTCTCCAATTTTGAATATCTCCATTAATTCTCTTGCATCGCTTGAATGACCAATATCTTCAAAGGCTTCTGTACAATCTTGACCACCTTGTTCCAAAAGAACTTCTTCTCCACCAGGATGCTTGAATTTAAAATGTAAAATAAATATTTTTATATGCAGTTCTATTAAAAAAATGTCAATTATGAAAGAAATACATATAAAGTATATAATTACACTTATAAATTGAGTCACATTGTAAACTTTATTGTGAATAATAAACCACAGATCTTTACTATCATTATGCTTAGCGACTTCTTCCCGCGTGTAAAATTTGGTATAAGCGGTATCAACAGTGCTATTTTCGGACGCCATATTTTTTCTTCTGCAGTAGACAATATTTTAAAGTAAATATATAAGAATTATATAAATATTACTGAAAAGAATGAATAAAATATTGAAATGTAGTAAATGATGTATTATTTACAGTGCTCAATACGCTAAGCACTGTTTAAAAAATACAAATTACGCAAAAATCTTATTCCGCGGCTTATACGTTAGCTACGACTGTAGCTACAGTCTGAATTCTGTGAATCAGTTAGTGAGTGATTCGTATACTCATAATAGTAATACTGAACCTATTGACCGCTGAAGAGATCTGCAAAATTATTTATTTTTTCAAGGTTATCAGGGTTATCTAGGTTATTTTTTTTTTATTGTCCCTATTTAATTTTAAATAACGTATTAGAAACTATAAATATTACTTTAACGATATAAGGATACGTGCTTTTATGTAAATGAGTATTTAACGAATGTTAGATACTATGTAATATTATTTACAAAATTTTAACATTCATAGCTTATTGTAATAACTAATTGTGTCTTATAAGTTAAAAGTATTTGTCGATGTAGTAATATAAACAATTATATTTAGTTATAAAACATAAATTGATTTAATTCTATTTAAATATTTATATGGTTGTCTTTTATATCAGCTTTTAATTAATAACCCAAAATCTCACACTTTGAAGTTGAACCAATAGGGAATCGCCGATTTCAGTTATGTAAGTATCTAAATTAATGATTATAGGTTACAGCTACACCATAATGCATTTTCTAGAATGCTAGTGTTTATATTGAATGCAATTCTGTGGATAGAATACGAACGAATATTTTTATGTAAATTGATATTATGATAAATAATTCTTGATATTTTATTTTAGCGTTGGCAAGTGATGTTTAAATTTTACGGAGTACGATTAATTTTAACTATACAATTAATTAAATAATAATATAAGATGAATTTTGCCGGCACTTTGCCTGTATTTATTGTTATTAATTTATTAACTGTTTGTGTGAAATGTGAATTTTCGGTTATGTCAGTGTTATCATCTGGGTTCAATAAAGTCAGTAAAATAATACAAAATGTAGAATGCAATTTTGTAGAATGTTGTACGACCGAATATATCTCTGCTGACATTGACAGTATGTATATTAAGTAGGATAAAGGTTTTGAAGGTTATGTGTACGTATACAATCAGATTAACTGGATATATGTGATGATTTTAGAATTAGATGATATTCTTAATAAAGAGCTTTTTGGACAAGAAATTGCTCATCGTGTAATAATAAATGCCTTGTATGGACATCTAACTTCATCTAATCCTCCCAAAGCTTTGACTATGAGTTTTCATGGTCCACCAGGAACTGGCAAAACTTACATAAGTCAATTGATTGCTAAGCTTCTTTATAAAAATGGGGACCAAAGCAAATTTTATCATTTTTTTAATGGTCGTAATGACTTTCCCCTTCAGGAAAAAGTAAACGAATACAAGGTATATTTCAACTATTATTAAACGGCTACTTTTCAACTTTAAATTGGATATGATATACTATTTTATATTACACAGGAAGAATTATATAAAATTATTATTAATAGTTTACAAAAATGTGAAAGATCAATGTTTGTATTTGATGAAGTGGATAAAATGCCAGAAGGTTTACTAAATGTTCTTGTACCATTTTTGGATTACAATGCATGGGTTAAATCATGGAGACTTGCGAGCATTTCTATAAATACAAGGAAAGCAATTTACATATTTTTATCCAATACAGGTAGTTCGCGCATTACTCAGCGTTTATTAACACTTTGGGGGGAAGGCAAACAGAGGAGAACAACTAAGCTTCAAGATTTTGAAAATTTAATAAGTATTGGAGCATTCAATGAAAAGGGTGGTTTCTATCATAGTGATACAATAGACTCTAGTGTAATAGACCATTATGTGCCATTTTTACCGCTTGAAGAAGTACATGTGAAAAAGTGTTTAGAAAAAGCTTTTTTAAACAGAGGAGTACATCCTACTAATGATATGATAGAAGAAGGATTATCATATGTGGTCTTTGGACCACCTCCACATAATATTTATGCAACTAAAGGCTGTAAAAGACTAGAACAAAAAGTGGCTGCTATTGTATATGCTAATAAAAAGACTAAAATAGAATTTTAGATATACGTATATAAGTATTACCTCTTTTTTTATGTTAACATTTCCATAAGATCTAAATTTTATTGATTATTCTTATTGGCACAATCAGAAAAGTTGTGTAACAATTAAAAAAATAGTACAATTAATTTGTTACAATAATCACGTTGCGATTATTTATGTATTTATGTATATGTATGCTTATATTTAAGAAATAGCTAAAATTTTTATCATTAACAGTACAGAATTACAGTATATACAATTGAGTCTTGGCAATTGACTTTAAAATATAGTCATAAAGGAGAAAGCTGTCCAGAAGTATAAACATTTGGCGAAGTGTTCTTCTTTTGTATGATTCTAATATACAAGAATAGATAGACAACTTTAATCTTTATGACTTCTTGAAACTTTATTCGTACTGTCATATTATACCGAAAAATAATTATAATTCTTTTGATCTATACAGGTAGCTAAATATATATTTCTTTTTATGCGCTCGGTTCCCGTTTACGAACATGTACTTTCTATTTATATGATTGTGATACAGCACAACCTCAAGTGAAGAGAACAAAATAAATTGTATTTTTATAATGATACTAATGTGCGAAGATAAATTTTTCTATGTTTTATATAATGTAAAAATGCGTTATATCAGTTTATTTTTTCTTTTTGTTCTCCATTGAGGCATGTTTTAATAAAATATTATGATTGCACGATGTAAAACATTTTTTATCGTCGTGCTATCACATGAAGGGAATATCTAAGTAGTATAATTTATGGCTATTCTTCTTCAACATATTCCTTTGGAAAAAACCCTACCTGATCTCCAATCTTTCCCTTCCACCAACCTTTAGCATCACCCTCCTTGCTCAATACTACAACTCTGCAACCCCGCCGTAGGCTCAGCTGATTCCGTTCTCCTCCGCGGAAATCAAATAATGCTTTAGCCAAGACACGTCTATACGGCCATAACAAGCGTTGATCTAATTTTTCAAAATTTTCTGATAACGATGCTCGCTCATAATATTCAACAAGTTCAACTACACTTTTGAAGAAACGAGATTCACTGAGATAATATACATCAGCACCATCAACATCACGTTTAAATACTCTTATATGTTTTACCGCTCCGTCTGCCCTATAATATTAGATTAATATTTTTAAAAAGTTTGACACTTATGTAAGGTAATATGTATGTGAAGCTCGTACTTGATACTAAGAGCGTAATTGGTTTCGTGTTTCAAACGTGGTTGTCCGGCAGGCCGTACTCGCAGCATATAGGTACCATCTTCACGAGGTTCTAATTTATTTGATGCTGTGTCACGACCCATTTCTCCTACAAACCATAATTTCACCGAGAGAGCGCGTTCACATGGTAGAGGTGGTGGAGGCGGAGGTGGGGGAGGCACTGGCATACACCGACCCGAATGTGCAATACATTGTTTGTGTACAGCGTAGCGGCAGACCTCACATCGATAACCCTATTTCGAATGAACAATTAAATTAGAAAACCTATGTTACAATATTTAATAACTTTCAATCAATAAAGTTTTACCTGAAAAATTCGACCCTTTAGAAATTTGCCACATCGTTGACAGCTACGTGGAGTGTCAAATGTTGTAAGTTTAAATTTATGATTTGTATTGCGACACGCGGCAGGATTAACATTATCCATTGCATCTTGCAATGCCTTGATCCACATTTGCTTTTGTTCTTCCGTTCTTGCGTACAAAGTGTATGCAGTATATTCTTGTTTATGGACCAACAACCATTGATAGGACCATCGAGAATCTCTGCCGAGGGTTCGTCTTCCTGTATGATCTTCTAATCGATAATCATCGAGGCGTAAGGTTTCACGATAGCAATATTGCTCTCCTCTACCTGCTTTACAAATCAATACTACTTGTTCGAAAATAAATGCGTAACGAGCTTTTACCCGTTGGTCACCGTGAGCTTTTACCTAGAATATGATTGTAACGTTTTGTTGACATTTAGAATTTCGTACATGCTTATTACGGAATTATTACCTTAAGCTCTCCGTCCCTAAGTAATCGTCCAAAATCCTTTAATTGTGCATCTTCTGGAACGTCCCAATCGATTATCGATGCCTGAATATCTCTTATAATGTCCAATGTATCTGAGTCACGTTTTACTTCATTAATATATTGTGCTATATCAACCATTACTTCTCTAGCTTTCCCAAGCTGACGCCTATCTTCCAGCCAATCACAAGGAGTTTCTTCTACTAGTTTATCGAGTAATAGGTGATATTTCAATACTCTTTGCATCGGGACAGATAAAATATCTCGCAATTTGAATTTGCCATTATTTGCTTCTTGTTGACATCTCTGCAATTACCATTTTCATTAAGAACAAGACGCATAGGATATCATATATTAAAGATAAATGTTTCAAGACATACAATAACTTCTTGATTAACTAATTCATAACGCGCACATGCTTCTTGCAACGTGTTTTGGGCAAGAGTAAGGTTTGCGCAGTAATCGCCGTAAATAAGGAATTTTTCTCGCCAATCGAGAAAAACCTGCGCTAACGCAGCGCCAGTCCTCGCTTTCCGAAGTTGACTATGAAAGCCGGCATGAATTTCTGCAAGTTCCTTTATGCCAAAAAAAATACGTGCAGAATCTTCAGGTCGTAGTAATGAGGAAAGAGGTCTAGCGAAATGTTTAAGTAAACTGTTAAGGACATCCGAATAATTTCGTTCCGTTTCAACAAGTTCTTGAATTACATAATCCCTTTTTTCACCTCCAGAGATTGCACCATCCTGTTTCACAAAGATCGATAGAAAGTTCTTTTTTATAGGAACAATATGGGATATAGAATACTAAAAAAATAGTAACAAAATCAATTATTAATGTTATGATTTACAATTTTAAAATGCCACTAAGATAAATTTTTGACGATCGCATACATGTAAGGAACACAAATATTTAACGACCTGTACAACAGATGGAGGAGGTGGCAAGTGTAGACTACAAAGGTCCTGGTAGATTTCTTCACTTTGAGCATGGCTGCAGTATGCTCCATATCCATCTTCCTCCCCAACTGGATCTTCATTGTCGCCTCCTCCACCTGTCTCATCGCCTTCTCGCCTTCTAAATCTTCTGCGACGACCTTCGTCTTCACGGCTTTAGCATAAAAATATGAACAGCCATGCACTATTCATGCATGAAAAAAATAAAATTTCTTGCGAACTTAAACTATTTGTAGCAACTGCATAGATCTCGTTACTAATACTAAATATAGTTAGCACACCAATTTTTAGAGCAAATGCAGAATAAAGTTCAGAATAGTGCCAGTATCACTGTACTAAGATAATTTTGCTGTAGACATTTGTACGTGTAAATAATATTTATTTATACATTAAATAAGCAAATGCTCGACTGTCTTCTCTTATAATGGAATACAGTGATGTTTGGTACTTTTATCGCGAGACAAACATTTAAGTTGCAAACGACAGATACCTTCTCTGTGGAAGGCCAGTCGTGTTGAGAATTACTCGAGAAACAGAGTAATTCCTGATATACTTGGGATTCATCTACATCCATACTCTTAGGTTTCATGGTAAATGTCCCCACTCCTGTTGTGGGACTAAACCCATTGACATAAGTTACAAATAATATAGATATTTTTTGATATATCAATTTTTATGATAATACTATAAACTTTCTATCTTTAAGCAAAATATATCGTTTGTGTATTTTAGTTGTAAATATATTTATAAATCAAGGAATTTCATTGACAAGTTTGAATGCTTACCCTGCACCAGCACTTTGTAAATCCTTATAAATATCTTCTTGCGATCTACCATGACCTATAGAAAAGCCTCTGTAACAAATATTTATTGGCATAAAAAAATAATATAATTTATGCGTAGAAGAGATTACGTAATAATAAATTACTTACGGTATACCCTTACGTCTCAAACGAGGACAATTTGATAAAGCTGATAAGGTACGTAATACACGAAGGAAATCTGATAGATCGAATAACATAGAAGGTTCAAAAAGTTCAGAATCGGATAAGCCAAATGTAGTTGAACATGCCGATAGAAATACTTTTATATTTCGTAAGCACAAAAATTGTGCCATTTGTGGTTTTTGATTTACATCTTTCATGTCTATACAACCGGGATCCACTGTATTTAAAAGATTACATAGCAATACACCATCTCTTAGGGTATACGCTAAGTCAACAGCAGTAGCCTCTGGCCAATTTGCTTTATGATCTGCTCTCAAAGCTCCGCATCTTGTTAACCATTTAACACATTCATGCCAACCGCTTCCATTATCTGGACCGCTTTCTATTCGGCTCATTTTCTTTTGGTTTTTAATACAAAATATTAAAAATTTACGATTCGGATTCTTTCAATCTATAGTGCATCAGGCCATAAAGATTCTATTAATGTATTTTCTTATGCTAGGAAACTGTAAAGATGTAAAAATATGGTTAAAGATAACAGTTTATATGGATATAACTTAACAAATGAAAAAAAAAAAAAAAAAAAAAAAAAAAAAAAAAAAAAAAAAAAAAAAAAAAAAAAAAAAAAAAAAAAAAAAAATCATATCTGAGAGCGAAATTTTAATAGATAAAACTCGCAGTACTATATTAGGATAAAAGACATTATGGATCATACGTTATTGAAGTAATTAGTACTTTTGAAAATATACCTCCATCCGACGAAGAATTTATAAACTGTTTCTTCGTTCTTCTGTCAGTGTTAAAAACATTCTGTAACTAGTTCTATAAAGGAATTCATTATTGTGTTCCTTGTCGGTTCTTAAAAGATACCTCAACGGAATCTGCAGTGCCGCTTAAAATGGTTTATTGGCAGTGTCATTGCTAAGAAAGCATTTGGCGGAATTGTAACTTTAATATACGGTTATTACTTCACACAATGTGCCTTGTTTTCTCATTATAGTATTATGACGTTCGGCTCGCTGCAACTTATGATCGCCATATTGCTACTTCACTGCAGTCGATCATATTATTTTCGTTGCAATGTTTGTTTTATGTATCCAACAATAGGTGGAGTTAAGTGTTTGTGTAAAGTGTAAGTAAACGTTATATTCCGAATTGTGAAAACCTCGTCATTTCGAATTGTTAAAGTTGACGAATTTTTATAAAATGCAATTACTTATTTACTAAAATGTAATACATTTTTACATTTGTTTGTAACAATATCATAAATGTAATATATTCAAAATTAATTAAACCTGAATTATAAATTATTGTTCTGACACACATAGTATATATAAGAAACTTGGATACATTATTTAACGAAAAAATGATAAAAATTGTAATATGTTACTTTACGATGGTAATGTGGGTTGTTTAAATAATCGAATTATTTTAAATAATCGATACATTTTATCATATACTAATTTTATACATATACATATGTACAACAATAACAAACATTTGTTTCATGAATCGTATTCATTGTTACAGATGTAATGAATATATCGTTTGAAAAAGAAAGTTCTGACCAATGAACCAATAGGATAAACAAACTCCAATGACGTAAAGTGATGTTTCATTCAACGTTCTTGACATATTCTTATACATGTAGCTACTTCCAATGCTTGTGCAGTGTGTTGAATCGTCGATGTAATGACAACAACGTCTCCGCTTGGAAGCTGTTGAGTGATATTGTACTGTACTTACACAAAACGGCAGATCACGGTAAATATATCTAATAAATCATTCATCATGTATAATATGTCTAACATAATATGTATTATGTATATATCTTTATATATATATATATATATATAAACCTACATGGTACATGGTGTGAATCATTGTATATTCTATTTATCACCATAAAAATTATAAACATTATATGTTTTATTAAGAAGAAGAGAAAGAAAAGAACATAGGAAAAGAACGAAGATTCAATGTACTCGAACAATATCGTACGTTGTTATCATAGCATATATTTTACTATGACTTTGTTTCACGAGTAAAACCTTCAACACGTTTCATGTCGCGCTATTTTCGTACAACTTTCCATTTAGGTCGCGTGCATGAAATACCATTTACAATGAAACAAGTAAGTTTACTGAAACAGTTTACATAAAAAATTACATAGACTGTTTTTCTCTTTCTATTGTAAATTAAAAAATATAAAGCACATACAAAATATGCATATTCATGTAGAAAATTATTAAACTAATCTCTCTTTTTTATACCTTTTGGGGATTATTATATACTTATTGGGGATTATATATTTTCATATAAATAGATATAAATACCAATGGTGTTTTATTCATACCGCTGTGCGATAATTATCACATCTATGTAGTATTTGTCATTGATACTCGTAATGTTATAATACTTGTGCTACGTCGTAACGTAGCTACTTATCCCGAAAATATTAACTGACCAGAATCAAAAGTGTATGAAATGCCACGTTATCTGTCTTTTTCTCGAATTGGATTTTAGAGAGAATCGTTTAAACATTGTTTTATATCTGTAATTATTTGTTTTATTCCAGCAAAACGTCGCGAACATGAAAGTTATATTTTACGCAGCTACGTTAGTAATCGTGAGTAACGTTATATGTGGCGACCGATACAATAAATTACAATGTAAAGATGAAAAAGATGTACCGGTGGATTGGTAAATATATAATTGTATCTTTATCTTTCGTAAAGTCTTGGAAACGCCATGCTTCCGTTTTATTCTCAAATCACTTTCCGCGTAATCACTTTCACATAAATTAGATAGTCAGAAACCGATTTAGATGTAAACTGAAAATAATGCTATTATTTTAGGTACGTGCTTTATAAGTTACCGAAAGTTCACGCAAGTAGTAATCCCATGATTAGAGAAGGAATTGCTTATCTGTACATAACGAATGCAACTATTGAAACTGGTTGGCAAGTGTCTTCTAGGCCCATCGGTTCCAACAATTCCATCCCTGGAATTACATTAGCGCCGCTTTACAACCAGGTAAGCATTTAGCAAACATTAATTAACGACTTTAATTAGGTTCTCATCTCATGATAACAACAATTATGACGAATTAATAAAAAAAAAAAAAAAAAAAAAGTGAACGCTATGATGTTTTATTATTGTAGGATAACGAGAATGAAAGCATATGGAGTTTATATAACGATAGTCCACCAAATTCTTCTTATGTCTGGAGCTTTGGTCACACAAAGGGTGTAGTGATGGCAAATAGTGACCAAGGCTTCTGGTTAATTCACAGCGTTCCAAATTTCCCTCCAGTTCCTAAAAGTGGTGTGCAAACTCGAGGGTTAAAAAGGGAAAATATTACTACCGATGGCAAATACAGTTATCCGGTAAGTGGAACGTTTTACGGACAAAGTTTTTTATGCATTTCCCTTGGCAGTGATCAGTTCGATATTATTGGAGAACAATTAATGTACAACGAAATAGCGGTGTATGCAAAAAATATTCCCGATATACTTGGTAAACGGTATCCAGTATTGAAAAATGCGATCAATCAGAAACATATCAAAACTCCTCCCTACAACCATAAAGCTGTAATAAGATCTCTAAGAATGATTGAATTCATTTCGTTCGCTAAGGATGGAAAATGGGGTAAAGGTAAGTAAAAATTATACTACTCGTTAAATTACATTTCACTATCTTAGAAGATATATTTATACTGTATAGCTTTAAATTCTGTTCAGATTTATACGGAGATTTTGTAGCGCCACAATTGCAGTCAGATTTATATGTTCAGTCGTGGTTGAATGGTCGAGGCAAGTTACCCTCAATTTGTACCCGTAGAAAGTAGGTAGTATCGTTTTTTAATCTACGTTTCGTCATTCTCTATCATTCTTCTCTGTTACAAGAATTCGTCAATTATTCAGAATCTACAATGTTAAAAGCTTTGAATTCGACGTAGCGAATGTGAATTTTGCCAGTAGCCAGGATCATTCAAAATGGGCTATTACAAACACCAAAAAGTCCGCTAATCGCTGGGTTTGTATTGGTGATATCAATAGAGCCGTAAGTATATTTTTTTTTTAGTAAAGTTTACAATTATAAAACGTTGAAGATATTTCTTTGTTTAGGATACACAGTTTTCTCGAGGCGGTGGAATCGTATGTTTCAAGGAGGCTCGTTTGTGGACTGATTATCGTAATATTATAAATGACGTAGAGCCTTGTAATCATACGTAAAGACTTTAGCAAGATACAACGCGTTCATTCGCCATTTTTTACAACGAAAATTACATACATATTTTTTACATGAAAAAACATTTAAAACATTAACGCGTAGAAAAGATACTAATAAAATTTATACGATGACTCGAGAGTTTCAAGGATATTTTATACGAACGAGTCTATAAAAGAAGAGAAACGGGTATTACTTTAAAAGCATGAGTCATTGTTATATATACAAGTGTACATATAAGATATAAGATCCTGAAATAACGATGTTTTAATCGATTTTACATTATGTCTGTAACGGATATTTCGTCGATATACATCGTAAAGTTGTGCGACACCAGTGTGAGGATACAAAGTAATAACCGTCATATTAACTGCAGTTTACTTGCAAGTGTATAAAGAAGAGGTCTCGGTGGCTCTCTATTACTGTGGAATAAGGACGAACGACGGGGATCAGAAGCAGTTCTTAAATTGGATTTTATGAAAGGCGGCAGCGACTCTTCCTGCACCGCCTCTAGTTTCGTCTTTCTTTTTCTCAACCGTGCTTATTGTCTATCTAAGGAAATTGCAGAGGAGCTCGACGTGCCGTTAATGAAAGAAAAAAGAAAGTTGTCGAGGTTTAGTAAGCGGAAGGAGGGAGAAACGATTTGCTCTTTAATGAAAATTCCAAGAAATCGGCTGAACTTCGGTCCGTTCTTTATCGGCTGTTTCAAGTTTCTCGATCACTTTGATAGACTTCGTTTCAGAGATTTCTTTACCCGCGGAGAAAAAAAAAAAAAAAAAAAACGGTTGTCCAAATATTGCATCGGTAAGAGCTACTATCATGGCGATAAATGCATGTTGCATCGCGCGGCCTTGACCTATAATCCCATCTTTAATATTTCCTTATGGCGAATAAATACAATGCTTCGTATTGTGAAACGAACGATACGAATACGATTGACGCAGCCTCGTCAATCACTAGAGAAACGTTAGGACAACAGAAAGAACAAGAGAAAAGAGATAAACTGGTTTGGATGAAAAGGTCGATGGGTAGAGAAGGTGGAGAGGGTTAAAATTCGTAGGTGTTCATCCAGGCGTGAATCAACCGTTGCATGTTGCCAGGAGACAAAACAACGGCGAAAACAAGAAGCGAGGGAGTTCGGTAAAGCATCTGGAAGCGGATGCTTGGAAAAACAAGCTGGCTGTCGCTGAAAGGGGATTAAGAGCAGGAACGCGGAGATTCCTTTAATACAGAGCTGGCAGCTGGCGACACTCGGTCAATTTCTTGAAGTCTACATTGTCATACTTATTCATTTCTCTGATTCGAAAAAACAGACTCCGGTACTTTTTACTTTCGATATGTGTGTGCGCGTGTGCGCGTGTGCGCGCGCATCATTCATCGTCGTTCGATGTATCGAAATCGTCGTTTATAATATTTCTTCTGGCTATCGATGTATGAAAAGGTTTGTTCGCGGCGCTAATGCACGTATAGCAGGGAAAATATGATTTATCAGAAGAAATTCTCTCGTAAAAGTGACATATTTTGAAAAAAAAAAAAAAAAACGGGAGATCGTACACCAAGTTAGTGAAATATCATTGATATATGTGTTTCGTGTCACGTACCGTTGAGTTGGCGTGCTCGATGGGGCGCAGATTTCGGTTGAAGTACATAGCAGTGTCGTAAAAGGCCATGAAATTTTGGCGGCTGGAAAGATGAGAAGACGATGCTGCGGTGTTCGCAGCGATATTTCAGCATTAAAGGCACCCTGTTCTGCATACTAAAATCTTGTGCACCGTCCAAATATACGCGCAACGTTATATGCACGAAACCATCGTGTGTCGTGCTCCGCGTGTGTACTTAAGCACGTTAACGGTGCGCATGCGCGAGCTTCCACCGTCCTTTTTCCACCGGTTACCAACATCCTGCGGCCTTTATCACCTACCCTAGCTTCGTGTCTATAGTTTATGTACAGGTATGTATCGTACCGGGTAGCTTTACGTGTGAACTTTAATATTGCCTTATATCTATTCATATCGTGTGTGAGAGAGAAATCATAGTGGCTCCTTTTAGTTGAAAATGAGACTCTGCCGGCTTTCACCGTTACGACGATATATCGACTCAATGATTTTCCCGCAACCGTGATGAATCGTTACGCTTTGGTAAGTAAAAAACGCTTGATAATCGCTATCGATCAACCCGTAACGTCGAAAACTGAGTTAAGTTTTGGTAGACGGTTCTTTCGAATTCGATCATTTGAATCGAATATATTTATAGGTTAAGATCGCGATCGATGTTACACGTGTTTCTAGATTCAATCGGATACGCTTATGTAACAAAGGTGTCTATAGTTTAATATTAATAATATTAATAAAGTTAAAACTTGGACGGATGTTATGTAACGGTCGTACGATTGGTAACGATTTGATCGTACACGGTAACGCAGTCCTCTTTTAAACGCGTATGTTGTTGGATGAAGAGATACGTAAACGTGATACACGAATATAAATAAAAACGTACACGTACATAGCTGCAGCATTGGAGGTTTATTGTGGCGCGAGTGCATCGCTACTGTACCGGGAACTACATTAAGGCGGTAGGTAGGAACTATCAGGGAGGTTCTCTGTAGTTGCAACATCGCCGGCAAACTACCTCGAACAACTGTCTCGGCGTAACCGAACTCGAATACATCACCGTCGTAGTTTCAACCCGGAGCTTCCGGTACTTACTGAGAACTTATCAGGCGACGGAAGTGTCGTTGACTCATAACCGTCGACTTATTACTTCCTCGTTGTTGGATTTGCAAATCGAAGATAAGATGTTTCAGTCTTCCTCGCCTAGATATTTGACTTTTTCTCCCGTTCTTTCAGAGATAGTTTGTTCCTATATCGAAAGATTGCGAAACGCGAAACGAAAAGGAATTATAAAATGGACAGGGGATAGGAGAGTAGGGGTATGTGGGTGTGGGTGAGATAAGGATAACGGTACTGGTAACGGGAGTAGAATCAGAGGGTAGCAAGTAGAAAATCGCAAACGCAACGTTAAGACTGTAGCGTAGCGAGGCGGTCCGCTCTCGTACAGACGCGGTAGAGAATAATTCAAGTAGGTAGAAACTGGAAGGACGAGGGCGAGGGTTGCGTGGCGGTGGAAATTGCGGATGGCAGGGGTAAAGCTGCAGCACTCCGCTTAGACAAAGCCTAACGAAGCTTCTATTCAGCAACAGTAGGCATCACGAGGCCCAACTTCACTTCTATTATACTTACTCGTCGGCACGAAGTGAATTCCATCCATCAACGGAATTCCAGGCTAAGCAGCTCTCGGCTGCCTGGCATCTCCATCTCTGGCACGAGAGGTATTCTCTCCTTTTTTGGGGTTGCATCCTCTTTGTCTTTACCTCGTCGCTTAAAGTACCCGGTGTTTTCTTCTTTTCGTCGTCAACCTTCTCCTTTTCGTTTCTCTATATGTATACAGTGTTTCCTTTCATTCAGGAAACGGCTTTTCTGTTAGCCCCTCTAATCGATCTTTCGTTCGAACGTTACACGCGATCGAATTCGCAGTCGGATCGATGACGGTAACCAGCAAGTATTTACGAAACGATAGAAGAAACGAAGAAATATAAAATCTAGTATCCGATAAGAAATGATTCTGGAATCTGTTCTTACCCGTACTCTTCAGTTATTTCTACTTGCTTTTTTTCTTTCCGCCGTCGTCCTTTTTTCTCGTACGGTCGTAGACTTATCGACAGCCGAGGATATGTTGGCGCGAATCTGTGGCTAGGATAAGCGCGTCTCCAGCGTAATAAAACTCCCGGAGGGAAGCCGGGTCCGTTAGTCGGAACTTTTCTTTCAAGGAGAAAAGGCAGAAGGAGTGGTAGAAGAAGTGGAAGAAGAGGAGGAAGAAGAAGAAGAAGAAGAAGAAGAAGAAGAAGAAGAAGAATCAATCCCGTAACGTCGACTGGGTTTATGTATAGTCCAACTCTTCAGACCGTAACAAAACTTTAGTTTTCATTACAAAAATATCATTTTCTTTTTATCTGTATCAGATTTTTATCTCACGTTACGACCTTCGAGCTACAGATTAAGAATTTGTACATTCCATTTATTGCAAGTGTAATTTTTGGATGGTTCGCGAACGATTATGAAAAAGATCCGCAGTTGGTGAAATCGTTAACGGGGCGTTCCGAAGAAGAAACAAACGAAAGAGGGAGAAACGCAGTAGTGAGAAATGCAAGAAATGCAAATGGAATGGTTGTTGCTGAGTATCTGGAAAGCTTCGGTGGAGTAATTGAGCGCGTGATCAATAAGCTTAACTTTCCGATGAAACGAGTCTAGACAAAATGCAGGAACAGAAGTAGAAAATAAGAGATAAACGAGCAAGCAATGTTTCCCATTGGTAATTGTCGGGTATCATCGACGAGATCCTCGGTATAAATTTAGTACGATCCAAGCATTTATAGGTTAATTTATTCTGACGTTGCAATAATAAGAAAGAAGAAAGAAAGATTGGGAAGGACAGGAGAAAAGAGGAAGGTGTCCGTCGAGATGCAAAATTTATTTGTACGAAGAGAAGAAGATATCTCTACTAACGCGTCAATTGACGTCGAAGTTATAATTGATTCACGACGGAGAACTACGTGAATACGAATCTAAAGAATCGTGTTCTACGGCGAAATTTTCACCTTGCTGCTATTTCAAATACAGTTAAAGCGCGAAGTAAAACTTAAAGCTTCGGTCGACAAGAATCTCGAGAGAAATGGACCAATTACATGCTGCGAATAAATCTACGAGGCATTCCGAGTTAACGTATGACTAGTGCGGGCCGAGAAAGGAAATAGGGGGAAGAGTAAAAAGGAAGAGACGAAGCCCGGGGATAAAGGTAGCGAAAAGGATACAAGAGAAAAGCAGACGAAGTAGGTAGAGGTGTTAGATGGGATGGTCTTCATTGTGTTCTCTGGCAAATTTTGTTGGACAATGGAAAGGGTTGATTTGGTGCTCATGAATGTATATTACATTAGCGCCCATGCTACTTTGGGATTTGAGGTAACAAGTTTTCCTATCCTCTCTGACTTTTTCTTGCCTTTCGGTTCGCTTTATCCTCTCGCATTATTTCTTCTCTCGTTGTTTCATCTGCCCTCGTTGATCCGAGTAAACGATAACGCGAAAATTATCATCGACCGAAAGCATCGCGCTTTGAGAAATTAATTTTCTACGACACGTTTCAAAGCAGAAATTGATCCCCCGCGATAGAACGCTTCGATCGTTAAACGTCGTTCGTATTACATACGGAGAATGTATCGGTTTGTAGAGTAAACCTTTGACGAGCGATGTTTTCCATTAGCGTCTTGTATCGGACGTCTAAAATTTCGGAAAGATCCGGCCGTGTCGAGGGTTCTAGCCTTAATCAGTGTCTTCGATAAACCATCGAAGGAAAGAGATTCTCGCGTTGGCGAACCGTGGAGGTAGAAACAGACGTTGAACGTTAGACAGGCTGCTCGGAGATCCGACCGGTATTTACAGAAGCAATCTAGAACAGGCAAACCAGAACCGCTTCGCTTCTATTCTCTCTCTTTCTCTCAGACTTTCTCTTCTTCTCTCTCGACGTAGATAGAGGAGTACTCGAAGAGCATTTGTGTGCCGTTCGCAAGGTAGGTGGTGAGGCATCGAGGGATGCATTAGCGGTCTGAAAATGCGCGCCAGTGAGTGGCACAGGTTTGTCTGGCAGATAGAGAAATGCGCGTGCTTAAGAAACAGGCTAAACGGAATATGCGTCGGTGAAGCTGTCAAAATGAAAACATTTCCTGTTACGGGACGAACATAAAGAGACGTACCGATAAAAATGCACGTAATCAAAGATGGATGCGGGGAACTGGGTTTAAAGTGTCGACAAAATGGAAACGCGGATAATATAGCCACAATATAGTCGCGTTGCCAGATAAAACGCAAAAATGGTGTATCGTGTCGGCAGAGTCGATAGCGTTTCGGAGAAACGCTAAAAAGGAGAAGCGGACGTGACACGGAACGAGGAGGATTCTTGGAAGAATAAGGGGACGAATGTACGAAATGGGGAAGGTTAGCGGTTAGTTTACTTATATCACACAGCAGCCTAGACTCGAGACAATCGACAACGAAAGGGTACAAACTACTTACTTGTTTTAAGCGGTGATTCCGCTTTGTTCGCTTTCACCGTTTGTTCGAGAGTTGGGAAAGAGGTTGCCGCTTGCAAACATACCGTAGGGCCGTTTACCGACCGCGCAGCCCCCTTTCGCACACGGCTTTCGAGAAAAACAATCGCAACCGGTGGAATCGAACGACAGTTTGTATTATATATCAGCGAATCGAATTAATTCGCCTATCGCGCGATTCTCGATGTCGCGACTCCTGCAAAGTTAAACGAATCCAATTATTTCGTGGAAATTTTGCAATTTTTCCCTATACTATAGAGAAATCTCTCGCTAATTGCTCACTTTTCTGCCTCTTCTGCGTGTCTCTCGAAACTCGGCCACGCGGATCATCGAGCGTCGTTCTTCTTTGTTAACAAATGTCGTCAAGTCCGTCTAGCCAAGCGGAGAGACAGACGCGGAAGGTCTCGTACGTGCTTTCTGGAGTATCCTTCGGTTCAAGAGGGTCTCTCTTGAGCGTGTCTACCAGCAGCAACCTTGCCAACCGTGTCGACTATCTCAGCTTCTGGTAAAATAGGTGACGAAATAACCCTCCTCGTTTTCGAAGTTTCCGCTATACGTACGCACGAGTTCCGTCGTCGCATCTGTTTCTCGTGCAACGATTAGCCTTTCCAACTTGATCTCAAGTTCGATCGTCGAATTTCTGTCGATCGTCTTGTATCCTCGGGTACGGATGAGAAATGGCGGGTTTCGTTACTTCGTACAGGCACCGAGGATGTACAACGTAGATTACTTTATTCTCTGTACCTATAAAAATGAAATCTAATCGTTCCGTTTCTTTATCTACGGTCATCAACGGCGTAGAATAAAATTAGATAGGTGCTTTTGTAGATTTATATTACTTTTTGTATCGCGAACATACACGCGAAGAAGATGAGAAGTAGAAAGCGCTCGGTACAATTGGCTTGCTAGCTAGACGTCGTTGTAATAAAAAACGAGGTCGATGGAAAAAGACGACGAAGACGAGAACGAGGACGACAACGTTTACTTTTCTCTTTCGTAGAAGGGACTCTTGACAAGATTTGCCTTGGTATACGGTTCCGGAGGAGACGAAGACCGACGTAAAACACGATCTTCGTAGGCTGAGTAAGCAAGACCAACGAGAGAACGTACGAGAGGATAGAGGACTGGGGAAGGTCAAGCGAGAGAAAAGAAAAAGAAAAAAAAGAAAAAAAAACAAAAGCTCCTATCCCAACGTATTCTTTTTTTATCATTTTCCGTAGTTTAGTTAGAATCGACTTCGTTGATCCTGCATTCTGTCCTTTCTCTCTCCTCTCTTATTTTATCGCATCCACCTTCTCTCGTTTATTCTTAGCTTTTCGCTGGCCATGCTCGTAAATCGAAATCAACTCGGAAGAGTCGTATGCTCTCGTTTCGCTTGTCACGAATCATTTTATATATAGCCTATAGTCTAGCGATTCCGAGCCTGTCAGTTGTTAAAACTTCTCTGGTTCCGTTTTCTAAATGTAGCTTTAGAACGTAATTACGTCGTACGACAACGACGAATCTATCTGAAACGTACGATCGAACCCGTGATAGACGCATCTCATGCACAAAGCATTAGGAATTTTCGTCGGCTGAACCAAAGTTCAGAGGTTTCGTCAAGTTGGAGTTTCTCGTTTCGCACGTTCCATTCGACTCGACGTTCTGTTTCGCGAAAGAGGCGTCGCGGTAACGTAGTCTCGTTCTCGGAGAACTTACTCCAACTCTGTCTGTATTGCTTAGCGTCTGAACTTTCGATGGCGAAGCTTTGGCAAACTGTGCTGCAATTACGATTCGATAAATATGAACGTTCGAACGTTAGTCCGCGACACTGGTCGAAGAAACCTCTATTTTCTAGCTACAATCCGTTTTCCTACGAGTTTGGAACATTTGTCCACGTATGTAAATTATACAGAGAATCACTCGAAACCTTATACGCGATATTACTATCACACGATTTTAACGTTACGCATAAGAGCTAACGAAACAAAAGATTTTTCTTCGTTTTTGTTTAGTTTACTCGCGATAATGTGGCAAATGAAGCGTTTCATGGAATATTTAGAATCATCCTGTATCGTGTTGTAGTAATAAGGGGCGTAGGAATGGTAACGTGACGCTTGAATCCTTTGAAATAAAACTCTGTCTCTGAATCCGACACCCTCGTCCAGGTTCTTTACAATTTCAAGACTTTCTTTTTTTCCGTCATATTTTCTCTCCATTATTTTCCTTCTTCGTTGGATCCTATTCCAGCCGCTTTTTCTTACATATATCCTTTAACGTCTCGCTCTGCTCCTTATTTGTTTTAAATAGGAGAATAGCGTCTTCTCAGACATCTCCCTTGCATCCTTCTTGTCTTCTCGCGTTGTTTGGAGAGAGATACTATGCCAATCGATACTATCGACCATATTCATTAGTAACTATTACGCAGCGATGTTTCAACGTGCGTATAACGATGGAAACGTGCTTGTCTTATCTTCGAACGGAGATCATAAAGGAAATTTAGCCGGCGATAAAGCTTCCGTATTTACGTTGAAATCGTATTTATGCGCCGTTTAATTACCGAGTAGAACGATGCTCGTCGGTGCTCTATACCATACACTTGGAACGCACGCTTTGTTTTCACGCGTAATCGAAATTTAGCCGATATTCTCCGACTGTCATCGTGCGTATCGTCGTTTTATTCGAAACGGAGTAGTATCGTTTTTCGTTTATCGTTTTAACGAACGATTACCTTTATTCTAATCGCAAAAAAGAGCTTCTATCTCCGTTTAGAATCGATGAAATTCGATTATTCGTTGTTAACGATAACGCGTGATTTAACGAACGTAAATTAATATATCAACGATAACGAAACGTTAGTTGGCAAGTTTTTAACGAGCGTCGTTATAAAGAGAAGAAATTACTGGTTAATATAATATTATCGAGATCTGTCTAAATCAAACGGCTCGAAATGTCGAGTATTTTCTCGAGTGTTTCTCCGGGAGAAGGATTCGTGGAATGCGAATGTGGTCCCGCAAATGGGTCGAAAATCGAATCTGTCGTTTGCACGCAAGCTCGTTTCAAGCACATACCTAGTCGGATTGTCGTCGGAGTGTGGCCGATTTCGAAAATCTCATCGCGTGCTCGATTAAACGATGGTAAAGCCTGTTCGAAGGTGACGAAGGACGAAACGGTAGGAATGAAAGCGCCATTAGAAGGGACAATGAGCGATTCGCCGGAAGAATAGAGGGGAACGAGGAGAAAAAGTGGGTGAAAGGGAAGAACGAGATGCCGCTAAGAGGAGGAAAGGCGATACCGAGCTTCAAAGTAACGCGTTTTCACCAGCTTCGTTCTTCCACGAATTATCCATGAGTTTTAACTTTTAATTCGTTTTAAAGCCGGATATATATATATATATATATATATATATATATATATATATGTATGTATATATTCCTTCGTATTCATTTTCCTCGGATAGCCCGTACTACGCTCGTGTACATATCACGAGAGAGAAATTACCAGCGAAACGCAACGAGAAGAACGACGGCAAACGAGTCTGTTTCGAAAACGGTACAACTTGTTACGAGGTTGTTTAAAATTCTTTTGTTCTCGATGTTGGTGTACGGTGTGTTATACGAGTCTTTCTCAGAACGAGGGTACTCGATGGTCGAGAGGAAGGAGAGAAACATCCCCTGTGCTCCATAGAACGTCGACTAGACGCGACGCGACGCGACACGATACGACGGAGCGAACGCTCGCGTGAAGTATCTCCCGATCGCGACTCTCGAACCACTTACCCCTCGAAGAAAGTCTGAAAGAAGGCTAGACGGCCAAGTGTCCGGAGAATTAAGTGGAAAAAATAGGGGAATACTCGGTCCACCTGCACGGGGATAAACTACCGGCGAGCAAAAGGAAAGTAGCGCGCAAGACGGAAGTTGGTCCGTGAAACTTGGACCAGCAAACTTATCGCGAGTCGGAGAACTGGTCTGATATGAACAAATGGACAAGGGACGTTACTCCTTTCTCTGGAACTTTGATCGCGTTTCCGTTCGTTGTCCGTCTCGTTGCTCTCGAGCGTTTATTTCGTTTGTAACGAGCCTGGCGAGAAGTTGCAGGAAAGACCGCCTCCCCTCCTCTTAAGATCGTTAGTACGATCGAATGCGTCGTTTCGCCATCGTCGTTAGATAGTTTGATCTATTGCACGATGTCGATATTTACTCGCAACGTTCTTATCGGTCGTCCAATCGCATTCGTTCGTTCGATACTTAAAATTTGTCCAAATAGAACGCTCGGTAATCGACGAAGAACGAATTAACGAGTTTTAGAAACGGACGAAGCCAAATTTTTCGGGTTGATTTCGGTGTGGTCGGATAGTCCGGGTTCGGTGTCGGGGGTAGAAGATGGGGACTCGAAACGCGTAATTTAAATAGGCAGACAGCCGAGGAACGCGGTGGCGGATTCCATTAAAACTTTTCGCTTGTTGGCTCGTACGAGAAGTGACACGTACTCTCGCATACTCGAGCAAAGTAATACATTTTAAAGAATTTCAGACAAGAAATTTACATTAGAAAAGTTTACCAAGAGGGAATTAAATAAAGAGCATTTTGAAACGTATTATACCGCTTAACGAGTCAAGATATCGATGGCTGGATCGCGAATTTTTCCTTCTTCGTTCGTTATAATTAGATCTGACTGGGAAATTGCGAAAGTTACTTCTTCGAATGAGGCAATCGAATCGAATCGAGAGAATTTCACGCGGAAGAAGCGACAAACTTTTGCTCGGCTAGTTGTGTCTGAAATAAGGGGGGGGGGGAGTTGTTGGAACGTGGAAAGCAAAGTAAATGGTGACGGAGGATAACAAGCGTAGTTAGAACATGACCGAGCCACGAAGTCTTGTAATCCGAGCGCGGACACCGTTTGTTTGATCTCGTCTTAGATTTTGCAAAGTCGACGGTAAAGCCGGTTCTCCGGTCGGTTCACACGTTTCCACGTTCAGCAAACACATCGACGATTATTGTCGGCGAGTCTGATTTCGTAGGGAACCTATCTCGGTCGTTTCTCGCGGCCCTCGTCTTCCCGTATCATCGCCGTTATATCGTTCCTCTTCGGTAATTCGTCAAGAACGATAATTTATTAGCGCGGGTAGATACGCGCCACGCGAGATACCGACATTAATCAAAGTTAAGCATCGTCTTAATGCATAGGCGTTGCGAGAATCGACGAGACTTATCTATACAGACCAGTATCTGGTACGATACAAAATTGTTTAACGATCAATGGCAAATTACGATTTTATATCGTAATTCTCTGACGCGCCAACTTTCGCGTTACTCTGGTTTGCCTGCGACGACATGGTTACGGTTCGTCCACCCTCGATCTAACGTACACGATCGTGGCGTTGAGAGCGGCGCCTGGAATTTCTAACAAACGTGGTCGGTGTACGCTGTCGCAGTCGTGTTTCCCTTTATCGTCCAAGTCGACGATCGTACACCTTTCCGGCAGTCTTTAAAAGCTTCCATAAAAAAGGGCAGTGTCGCCGCTAAAATAGAGTTTATGGATGAAACTGTCGACATCCGTATCAACGAAACGTTTCAGCATTTGTTCCTCGCGCGCGAATGTCGCGATCCTCTCGACGAAATCTGCTCGCTTAAAAAAAATTCAAACTCCACCCGCCTACTTTCTACTTTGTTTTTTCCTGCCCGGTTTCCGTCCTCGCCATTCTCTCGGTTGTTCCGCAGTTTTCATCCCCTTCCTTTCAACAGCGCGGCACGTTCAGCGTGGATTTTGACGGGCTCCCGCTACCGTGCTTCGTCCTGCTATCGCGATATTTCAACGGGGCCAGCAAGCCCCTGAATTCCTCCTCGATACGTGCGAAATGTAGAACAAATAGACCAGGATCCACTGCGAAAACGATAAATCCCGTTGTGACGTCGAAAATTTGCCGAATCTCGGAACGGCGAAACGTGGAAATGAGAAAACAAGAGAACGAGCAGAAAATGTCTCGGAAACTGGGAAAAAGTATTTCGCTCGGGCCTTTTATCTTCGTCTCGATCGTCGCGCTATATGAATAACAAATAGCGTCCTCGAATAATCACTCGCTCCATAGTACATAAAGAACCTGGACACTCGATGACAATTTTTCCCTCGGCGATCGCTTCTTTTGTCCCTTCGTCCTCTCCTTTCACAGTTTGATAGATGTTTTGACAGGCCGCTTTTTTCCAGTCTCGCGTATCTTTTTGTTTGCTCGACGAGCTTTCCCGCGTATAGAGAAAAGATTTACTCGTTGCTTCTGTTTCTTCTCTCGCGCTTTTACCGTTCGTCAAATTCCTCTTCCTTTGTTCGAGCCGAAATTCGGTGGACTTTCTCGAATCTATTATCGCCGTTTTCCGCGTCTAATGCCGACGATGTTCCATCGATTTATCGCCTGTAAAATATAGAAACGGCTCGCGAATCCTCGGTTGCCGATGAAGATTTTGTCGAATGCGAAGAAACAAAAGGTGCTTGTAAATATCGACGACGCGAGTTCACAGCCAGAGGTTTCCAATTTGGACGCGATCGAGTTCAGCGAAAAGTGCGCAACCTCTCGCCAAGTCGTTCCTGCAAAATTGATTATTCCGATCAACGACGACTCTTCCATTCGTAACAAATTAATTAGACGCGTTGTTAATATAGAGAAACAACGTTTGCGATTGTTGGCAAATGTAATAGAAAATGTTTGTTTTTCTGTTCCGTTGGTCTCACGGAATTCTTCCGTGAATCGTTTTGTTCGATTCTTCGTGTGCAACTCGTTAGCGCAAAGGTCGTCGTTTAGCAATATCGATGGTTGTTTCATCAAAGCGCATGCCGCAAGCCGTGTGTCGCGCGTTGCGTGTCTCGCGTTGCATGTCGCGCGTCCAATCGACATTACGTCGAGCGTTTGCTGTTCGCGCCGCTCGTATCGTTACAACGTCGTTGCTCGTACGAGTAAACGTATAGCGATCACGGCTTCGCAAATTAACGTCGAGGCTATAGAACCGTTTTGTACGTTGTTCGTTTTCTTCGATTTATACCTAATAAGGTATATTTTTTTCTCTTTTCTTTTTTGCACGATGAAACGAAAAATTATCGGTGGAAAAGACACGAGTAAACGTGCTCTAAATTACAAGCCGGCCAAATGCATTGTTCGATCGATCGTCGAAATTACGCGAGTGACTTCGTTAGCTCCTTGGAATCGAAAGCAGACCACGTACGAGATACTCTAGTGAATTTAGTTGAACGCGATAGGGAATAAAATTTACGTAATGGACGTTATTTTCTTAGTTCGTAGTTGCGGTTGCACGTATTCGAAGGGTACGTCGGAGAAGGGGACGGGGTTGGGGAAAAAAGGATCGTTAACCCCTTAACCTACAACTACGGGCATAGTCCGTAGTAGATGATCGGATCAAACGTAAATATTAGCGGCGGCGTCCTCCTAAAGTTTACGTTTTCGGCCCAAAATTCTCGAACGTAAATCGTAGGTTAAAGGGTTAATGTTCCCAGCGATGGTTTCGCGACGATCGTTCGTCGAAAGTACGGGAACCCGAAGGGGTAAACGCGTAGCTGGAACATTGCGTACTTTCTTTTCTTCGAGTCTGGGTTAACCGACTTAGAAACCCGTGCACGTGTGCAACCGTGTGCAACCGTGTGCAGTTCTCGTGACACGACGCCAACCACGTACAACGGTCCGACGCGACGCCGCCGCTACGCCGTCGCTACGCCGCCGCTACGCCGCCGTTACGGCGCAGGCTAAACGAATAACTTATGCGTTCTGAATAAGAGACCAGCTCCGTCTGGACTGACGCTCTGCATTACTATTTCGAGGAACCCGCCTCTATATATGCATATCCCAGGAACGTTTTACAGTCTGTCAAACAACCACTTTGTATCGTCGTCATTTTTCTGCGAAACTTCACCCTCGCGTTCTATATTAACAACGATTCTTTTCGCAAGGAGCGTCAGGGCTAGTTTCAAGAATTTCCACGCGGCAAACTAGAAATTAAATCGCGACATTCCCTGGAACGTTAGTACGATCGTCGTAAATTATTCGACCGAAGCTGTACGAACGTTTCGGGATCATTAGTAGTTAATCAGCTGGTATGTAGTCGTGGTACGTCAATCAGAAAGCTGTAGTAACGGTAATAATAGCGGAAGGCGATAGAAACCGCAATTAGCAGATTAAAGGCTGGAACTGGAACTTGTAAAATCCGTAGCCCTGTTTTCCCAATTGAACGTTATGCTGGAAGATCGAAATACGATCGCGTTGAACGCTGTTAATTTTTCATTTTAATCAGCGATAACGTATGAATTAATCGAGTTATCCCGATAGACGCTTATATCCTAGCTTTCGTGATATTGCGAATAGTAGTCCGTTTATCTGGTGGCGATATATCGATCATATATAAAGCCTCGAGCTGCGTGTAGAACCTCGTGTAGAACCTTCAGTAATTAAACACAGACATTCGCAATTCGAACGGTATTGCCAGCTATTAAACGCGCCACGACAGGTTCTTTGCTGATCATCGTCCATCTGATTTCGTTACTGATCAAACGAAATCTCGAAAACGGCCGCTAACAACTGAATCTTCGGTCCGAGTTTCTCGTAAAATCGCTCTGCCTTAAGCGATTCTTGTCAGCCTGCGCAACTGATTTTCGCCTATTTTCCTCCTTTCGTGCGACCCTTGTATCTACGCAACGACGTCCGTAGAGCGTTTAAAACTAAAATCAGTGTACAAAGTTTCTCGCAAAAACTGTAACGATAAATCATAGAGTGGAATAAATAGGAGGACGTCGATCGTGTCTATGAAACTGGAAGCTAAGAAATTGTTCGATGGTTGGTGCATAAATAAGAAGAAAAAGCAAAACTGTTTCCAAGAATAGCTATTTGCTACGTGGGCTTCCCTCGAATCGTGAGTTTATCGACCTTCGACACGTTGACCTATGTACGTTACCTGTTTCTAGATAGCGTGGGAGTTTCGATGGTACGATGCGATTCCGTTGCGCCTTCGAATTACACTCATCGATTACCCCGCCTATATTTTAGTCCACTTTGATTTTCGATGGTACGCGATATATCCATTTCTCCTGGTATTTTCCTTTTCACCGTGCAACTGAAACGTTCGCAGGAAAGAAAAAGCGAATTTATCATCGGGCTGGTTTGTCGATCTTAAGTTCTGTTTCGGCCTGTAGCGGCTGAAGTAATTTAGAAAGAAACTTGCTGTTGTAACGCAGAAAGAATCGTTGGGCCGCGAGCGAATCGCGAAAGCAGCGCTAATTGCGATATTACTCACGCTACATTAAGAACGAAAGAAACCGAGAAACTAACGAAGATGTTGCAGTGATAAAAATTTTCAATTAAATTGTTTCCTGTCGCGAGTCCTCCGAACGACGCAAAAACTTGGCCCGAAATTAACGGCTTTTCTTATACTCCGTCGATCTTCCACTTCATTTCCCGCCGATTAAAACGATATCTAGTCTCGATATCGACGATAAAATTTTATTCCTTTGCCTTGAAACTGTATTTTTTTTTTTTCTTTTTTTTTTTTTTTTTTTGACGAAATGATGGGAATTACGTCGTAACGCATATAACATTTTTGAACGTTTACGTTTTGTAGTCGTCCAGTTAAGAAAATTCTGTTTCGTTCTACAGAAGCGGGATAACGATCTTAGCGTAACGAGCTTCAGTTAGGATGAGTAGCCGCTTCGGAGAATAAAGGATGTACCCGGGTCACTGAGATAAGAAACGGTAAAGCTTCCTTAGAAAAGGGGTATATTCTTTGTGTATTATCATATAAAAGGGGCTTCGTGAAATTCAGTCATACGGCAAATGGCAGAGAAAATAGACTAAAGGATAGGTAAAACAGTTCGTCACGCGACGTTCTTTCGAACGATTCCAGTCGATGGGCTATATGTAGCTCCCGTAGAAAGATATAGCTTCCTTTCGGTGCTACTGAAAATCAAAGTCTAATCTTCGTTGTCAACGGCGAACGTTAGCATAAACTTACTTTTATTGGAAAGTAACAAACAAGAGACTACTGTATTTTTTTAAACATTGACCGACTTTAACGCTACGTATTCGCGATACTACTACGATCTTGACTACCGATTTCGCGATCTCGGACACACCGTCGTTTCCATCGATCGATTCTAAGCGTCGGATGACGCGATAACGGGAAAACTTGCGTCGTAAGGATCGCGCGAGAGGTATATGGTTTTGGTTGGAGAACCGGCTTTTTATCAGTTTTTTCTATCGACGAAAGTTTGACGGGTACGCAGCGCGAGCGACAGGGGAAAACACCGTGTCTCGCGATTCGTTGATCTAGATCGCTTAGTTAAATCGCGTGTCACGCGTGAATCGTCGTCGAAATTGTTCGTATTTCGAGCAGTCTCCTCATCCGGGGAGTCTATCGAGAGAATCTAGTTAAAACTCCGTAGAAACTGAAATTTAAATTAAAGCAATCATCGTTCTTGCCTGGACGTTAAACGGGGTTTAAAGTTCCGGTAGAGTTTCAGTCGGGACGCGAAAGCAGGGCTAAGAATGCGATATTCTTGTCGGTCCGGATGCTGAAGGAATTTCGAGGTTAGAGAGCGGGAGAAGAAAGATAGAGGGAAGAGTCAGCGGGAGGATATGGTAGAACGGGCAGCGTGCCAATGGAGCGCCAAACCTCTCATTGATCGCCGCACGCCTTCTCTCATCCTCTCTTCTCTTTCCCTCTTCTCCTCCGTCGCTTTCGTCTTTCCGTTCTCTTCCGAAAGTTCGAAGCTTCCCCTGTTCGCTATCACGCGCTCGTACCCGAACGTATACATACAACGGCCGGGCAACGTGCCAGCACACACTGATGTAATTAACACCCAGCCTGACTCTGACTCCTACCTCTGACCAACTCTCTCTTTCTCTTCCTCTCCTTGCCTTCCGCCTTCTTGCACCTGCAACTTTCTCCACGCTTTTGCCCCCTCGAGAGGGGCAGAACCGTCTTCCGTCCAGATGGTCGGAGTCAGTTTCTTTCTCTTTTGTCTTCTACTTTTTTTCTTCGTTATCGTATTTACACCGGAACAAATCAGCCGATCTTTGCGAATCTTTCACATCTGGATCTCTATCTTTGCTGTACGTTTCTCTCTCTTCCTCTCTCTATCGCGAAGAAAAATCGCGAAACGAATGATTTTTACACAGTTGGCATAACTGGAGAAGAAAGACGCCAAGATGCGGGGGTAGGAGAGATCAACGAAAACGAAAATTGCCCCCACGACGATGTATCTCACCGTTCTCACCTTAGAGACTCGACGAGTTTGCGAGCTTTCGCTAATACTCGCTTTCGGAATTAATTATCCTGACTAACGACCAGCGGGCCACCGCTATTCTCCCTTGTTCCCATTTCACCCTCGATAGCTCGATTCTCGTCCGTCTCGAAAAACTCGCTCTTCTTTTTCTCGTACCGGTGCCGATCTCTTTGTTCTCCTATCTGTACGACTCGCGACTCTAGTTTCTGGAAAAGGTGGAAAAGAAAGGAAAAAGGGAAATTGTTGGTTCTGTTTGCGAATAACACCGCGCGGAGGGAATATAACGAATACGCGGCAATGTTGGCGGAATCGGAAGTTCTGCCAACAACAAAGGAGTCGTCTTTAAAGTCGGCAAACAAATGCAGAGGAGTTTATTACGATGCAAGTACGGATACGAGACACTGTCGACAATGAGCGAGTAGCCAGCAGCGGTGCCGAGTCTTTCGATTCCCGGAGGCGTCTCTCGTTTCTCGGGACAACTCGGAATCAGCGGTCGAACGAAGAGGTCGACGGTTGGAGCCGACCTGGGGCTAGTAACCGCCAAACTAAGCGTCTAATAGTTCCTCTCGTCCAGCCACGAACGACAGCCCGTAGTGAACGCCATCAGCTTCCTACGACCCCTTCAGGAATAGTACCATTTTCCGCGGTCACCCGGTACACCGTACAGACTCGATCGTAAATTTCCTTCCGCCGATGTTTCTACACCTGATATTGTTTCTCGTGCAGTTCTCTTAATTTATCGGTATACAGTGGCTATACTCCTATCCTTTATCGGGTTCAGGTATCCAAATTTCGTGGTCGTACGAAAGTAGCGCCGAACGATACGTGATCGAACATATGTATCGAATATCGCAGCTAGTGAAAAAAGATCGACAAAGTTAGATAAACATTTGGCGGATCGTTTCGAGCGACCGTAACGAAATTGTCCGTATTATTCTTTTTAGCGACGTTTCCTATTACGTACGATACTCGTCAGAGTCTCGTTCGTTTTAAATACGCGAGCGCCGACGCGGTAATCGAAGCAAGATAAACGCAACCGAGAATGTTTTGTGATATTAGAATAATTGGCGTGTTGTAGGGTAAAGGTGCGGGTAAAGGGGTATTCTCCTGCAGTCGTCTCTGTCCGAATGTGCGCAAGATCTGGCATTGCGGTAACCGTGTACCAAAGGTAAGGCTAGTACGTATACACGTGAGATATACATATACGTGTCTCTATTCGTAGCTAGTAAATACCAACTATCTAACTAACTGTGCTGCCCTGGTCGAACTTCCGAGGAATCTCTCTTGTTCCAACGACTTATCCCTCTTCCGTAACGCGTGTTCCCTGTGAAATATTGAAATAGCCCCTTCCTGCCACGTGTTTCTCCTTAGTATACCAACCGTCTGAATTTGTCGAACGGTTCCGCTCGTGGTCCCGATGAATTCGTCCCGAAAATTTATAGGCGGACAATACGCGATGACCATTGTCTCTCGATTGACGCTGTTTTTTTCCCTCAATACCGATCGCTTGTATACCGAACACCAGTTTCACGTCGCCAGAGAGTGTTATCGTCAACGTTATCACACCACTCTGTCAGCCAGTGGGTGTAGTTGAAAACCGCAAGGAGCAATTTCGCTATTTCCCTTTTTTCCGAGCAATTGCCGATATTTTTGACGATAATTGTCGTTCGCCGTACTATTATCGCGGACTGCATTGTCCGTCGTGAAAGGCGGTTTGGCTTAAACTTTTTGTCAACTGGGATTTAATTAAATTAAATTTTGCGTTCTATTCAACCACTGGCAACAAAAGTGGCTGCTAGCGAGGGGTTAAAGGGGGCAGATGGAAGAAAGGAAGCGCGTTCTGAGGCCCCGGGGAGACGCGTGGAACGCCTGTTTTTCCTTTTTAGGTTTGCCCGTTGGCTTCATTACTTCCTGACCTTTTCCGCAGCCAGTAGGCAAACAATCAGGAAACTACTTTCATTTAGTTCAGTTTGGATAAAACACCCTTCGCCTCGCGAGAATCCCGAAGCTTGCCGCTAATTCATCGCCGGCAACGGAAAACACACGGCTAAAACATTTAATTATTCGCGATCCGTAAGCGCCCTTAAATTTCGCTTCGTTATTTTTCGACCGGGTTGTTTTACGATAGCTGCTTTTTAAAATTACATTTTCTACTCTGTTTCGAACAGCATCGAGCGAAAATTCTCTTTTCACCATTTGTTCGATGCGATTTCTCTTTCGCGCTCTGTGTTTCTCGCTTTATAATTAATCGTGACATTTTTTATCCAGGCCACTCTGTCGCAGAGGATTAAATCAATCGTTAGTATAAATAAATCTAAAAACTCGAATGGACGAGAAAGATCGAACGAGAAGATATTATTTATGGCTGGCCACGGTCGTCCCATTCTACCGCTACTAATTGCGTGGTTTGTCATTCAACCGTCGCTAATACAAGTGATAAATCGTGAAATCGCGTAAGCTGCGACGTTCGCTGCGCGGTACACGGTTTCCACGGATTAGTCGGGCATCGTCGCGCGTCTGTTAAACGCGCAACTTTTATAAGCATAAGCGTGCTTGACGGCGAATTACGCGAGACGGCGAACGGATGCCGTGGCCGAGTATAATTAGAAAATATTTGTCAACCAGAGAATTATAGAAATTGTTATTTCATCGGTTGTTGGGATCGAACAATACGGTCTTTGTCGCGTCCATTTCCAAATGTTCTGTATAATAAACGCGCAACGTCGATCGCGCCGCGCCGTTTCTAAGCAAGTTCGCGCGAAAGTAGAAACGAACATACACGCGTCGTTCGTGTAATTTTCCGGCGGATGAATAAAAAAGAGCGTTTCCCTGTGTATCGGTTTTTTCGAAAGCGACCACGCGTAAAATTTATTATCCCTCTGCGTCGGAACGCGTTACGCGTTTCGAGCGTCTTCGTACATTTCGTCCTCCTCTTCCACCGAGAGATTCGTTGATATTTTTCACCGTTAGGTTCCGTAGTTTCCCGTGAAAGTTTTAATTTCATGACAGCGACGACTACGAATAAATACGCGCGTCGATCGTACACATGTTTTATGGTCTTACGGTGTTATGCTTATTAGCCGGGGCAAAATTTATTATTTTGTTTTCAGAGTATTCGCTCCTGTATGCTCGCTTGTAATATTTACGACGCGAAACTGAAAACGTTACGATCGGAAAACTGGAGCTACGCATCGTACGTGTACGTTGAATCGTAATCGAAGATACGGAAATACAAGTATTATCTTTCGGTGGCAATTAGAAAAATATCTGATATATCTATAGAAATTTATAGAAAATAGAAAAAGATGGAGTCGGGCTATAAGAGCAAGAAATGATATCGTATCGAGAGAGGAAGAGGAGAGGAGGGGCTATGGAAAACGTCGAATAATATCGCGATACTATTGCTCGACTGGTTCTCAGGCTTTTCTTTCTCTTTTTTCTATTAATTTTTCCGCCATCCTCTTACTTCTATTTCTCTATTTGACGCTTTCTTAGTGGCGAAACTATATCCCACGTAATAAAAATGTGCTGATTCGATAGGATCGATCGCGAGTTTTAATCATGGATTCCAATCTCGTTGCCTTTATTGCACGTTCTCCAGTTCCGTAGAATTAATTCAGGGATCTGCGATCCGATGGTATAGAAGGATCGATACGTTTGACAGACGAATGGCGTAAATCGTATTTGTCAAACTATATTGGTATAGTTTGGCAAAGTCAATTTGAAAGTTTTGAAAGACGGCGCATAAAAGTAACCGATCGAGTATATTGCGATTTCGAGATGCCTCTCGAGAAATAATAACGACGAAGATTAAACCCTCTAACGAGTTTGTTTAGCTACTTTGGCTCTTTCGGCGGAAAATCTTGGAAGCAAAAAGTACAGTTTGATATGCAATACGTGTATTGCTCGCTCGATATCGGTAACGTTCAAAGGGTAAAGGAGCAACGTAAATCTGTGTTGATGTTACAAAGGGAAGATGGCTGGATTCATCCGTGAAATATCCTTTATCTTTCTAGCCGAGAAATTGAAAAAAGGAAAGGAGAGAAGTTGGTAACTGTGTATCTTCTATGAAGCGAACTTAGATCTCGTCCTTCCATCTTCTGACGTGGAAAAACCGAGACCGCGTCTCGCGATCTTTTATCCGACGCGAATTAATTATTTTCGCCCAAGATAAATTAAAAATTTGAAGATTTTTCTCGCGTATCTCGCGAGAACATGTTGGTAAAAATTGAAATACGAGAGACGTACTATCCGATAAATCTCAATTATGTTAAGAAGCCTCGAGGTGTCTCGGTGAAAGAAGGGTGGAAGAAAATCGCGAAAATCGATAATTATTTTCGGTTTGTTAGGAAGGTGGACGAGAGCGGCGAAAGAAAAAGGGACGAAACGAGATTGCGGAAAGTTAGAAGGGAAAAGATGAGACGGTTAAAAGGCGGAGGGGCAGGGAAATTTGATCGTATAACGTGCTTCGAGTTGGAAATTAATTATTTGTTAGAGACAAATTGAGAGCTTTTAAGTTCCTTCCAGCAGAGACGTAACGATATTCGAAGCAAAGGGTATAAATTCTCCCCTCTTTTTCAATCTTCTTTTGTTCGCTTGGGGTGAAGATAATTTTAAGCCGAAGAAAAGTACGCCGTTGATCGAGGCTGAAGCGACGCGAAAGGAAACACGGCAGAAACGAAACGAAACGAAACGAAACGAAACGAAACGGAACGAAAAGCGGCGGATGAGATTCTTGGTAGACAATGATGGGTCGGAATGCGTCATAAAAGGTAGACTCACAAAAAATCCTTCTGTTTTGTGGATTTAAGCGGTCTCGCGACTCACCACGCTGCCTCGAACAACGCGAATCCAGACAGCTGCGTTTTTCCCAACACCGAGTCGACTCGATCTTTCTTTTTGGGCCAGCCGACTGCTTTTGCGTGCAAGTTGCGCTACGAAATTCACAACGGCAGACAATTCTCGAGAAATCTCTTCCCTTTTGTCTCTTTCAGCTGCCGCAACGACGTTGAATTTCCGACAGCGAGCAGCCTGCCGCTTCGTTACGAGCGCCTCGTCACCGGAATTCCCACGACGAAATAATATTAGATAATCAAATTCGCTCTTACGATCAACAACGTTTACTTAATTGACCGTCGTGAATACGACGAAGCTCGTACAAGCCGGCAAATCATCGGTATCTTAGAAAATGTACCAACGATTTTCCGCGTTCCACGAGATAATCCATCGTTTCCATTCGATCCAGCAGAAGGTAGCATTCTTGCCTAGAACGGTGGAGACTCGCGTGTGTTCGGACAAACGTCTGATCGCCCTTGACAATCCCTCGAGCGAATCTGAAAGATAGTTTCGCTGGCTACGGCCTTTATCGTGGCAAACCGCTCGTAAACTCGACCTGTTTTTTTCGCTCTTGCAATTTCTTCCACTTTCGACGTTCAAACGCGAATCGTTTCCTACGACGAGCATCGCTACGAACATTGCCTCGAACGTTCCCTCCTTTTGATCCCTCGAATTCAGTCTCTTCGTTGCACGTACGCCTTGCTTTATACGTTTGTGAGTTAGGTTTGCGCCCGACGATCGTTCGTCTGTAGGAAATCGAAGCGGAAACGTTTCTACGAATTTCGTATAAAGTTGCTTATTTATTCGATCGAGTTCGCGTCGTCACTTTGCTCTCGCGAGGAATAAAGATGGGGAAGCAGATAGAAAGATCGAAACGCGGAATCGAGAATGGCTGATCAGACGTAAGAGCAGGAAGACTAAAAGACAGATAGGATTTTAGAAGGAAAAGAGTTTGCCAGACCGGCGAACATGGCGAAAATCGGGTTTCTTACCTGTTCGATGGGAGGCAAAAGTTAGCGTGTAGCGAGAGTCGTAGCGCTAACTTCGGTATCGGAAGCCTGTAATGCCCGTATACGGGCTAACGAACCGTTCCGAGTCTTATCGCCGGCGAACCAACTTCTCGAACGAGCCGAACCAAATAAAAGAATAAAGAACGCGGAGGCCAGGGAAAAAACGAGCGCACGGGTGCCGAGGGGCAAAAGTTTCCAAGTTTTTGCTTTCAGTCGAGTCATCGCGGCTCACCGATGGGAATGAAATACTTGCAAGTGTTTCGAATTCACGATGAAAAATGTTCATTAAGTCGAACGCACTACGACGACTTCGGAGACTTTGGAAAACTTCGCTTCGTCGAGAGATTTAAAAGTTGGGAAAATTGCCGATATCTCGGCAGGAGGAGAGGAGGGAGAAGAGAGGGCATTATAAAAAAAAGTTATCACGTTGGAAACGCGAGTTTGCGTGAAAAAAGAGAGACGGAAAGAAGACAAAGAAGTTGGGCTTTGTTGGCGATTCGTAGGTCCGTCGATCGATCGAGTTTACGATTCTCTCGCGTGCGTGGAACGGTCGCTCGCTCGCCGAGCCAAACCATCCGGGAAGGCGAAGCTACGGCTTTAATTACTATCGTTTCTACGCGCACTTTGGCGTGAAAATTCATTTATCCTCGTTCATCGAGCGGTGCGCTATGGATTTTCCGCCATCGATTCCCCGAACGCTCGATTCCCACGACGATGTTATCCTCTGGATCGAATTTCGCGGTATTGGTATCGGCGTTTTTTTCAAGATCGGCACCACCCGCGAAGCCGACGCTTCCGCCGTCCGATCGATTATAAATCCGGCCGGTGCTTTTATCGAAATAGTTATCCGGTAGAACAGAAAGTCCGAATCGGGGCGAATTGTTTAAAGTTGACGGGGAGAAGAGGGCGGCGAGGCGTTTCCGGTTTCGTTTTTTGGCCACGTACGCGCGGGATTTTGCTCGAATCGAAATGATTTATCGCGGAGATCGCGTTGGAAGATCCGATCCGCGCTCGGCCCGTTGCGCGAAACAAAACAAAAGAAAAAAGGCGCCGCGCGCATACGCGGGCCAGAGGAGAAAAGCGGTGGGAACGGGGTTCGCGATGAAAATTTTCAGCGGCAAAATTCTACCACCGATTTGAATCGAAAGCCGAGCGTGACGCGCACCCTTTGTTCACGACCGTTGTCCAAAACAAAACGCTAGGAAAGTCTCCCACGATTTATCGCTCCGATGCGTGTATTTTATTCCCGTGCGAGGCATAAAAATATAGGAAAATTGTATTTCACCGGATTGCGTGCTTAAAATATACGCGCCTCTATACACGTGCGCGTGCAAACAGACACATATACGCACATACATACACGTACGTATTACATACGTGCGTATTTTTTCAAGTTTTGGCTATCCGATATCGGTCGTCGTATTTATTTTGCCATAGCGGTAATTCAATCGCGAGTAATCGACACGCTATTGGTCCTGCCAGAACGTATTTCATTAACTTTATACGTATATCCGAATGAATGATTTCAGGCGCGAGGCTCGTTACCGTCGAGCGAACCGCGAAATCGCGACAACTTTGCGTTATTTTCACAATATGATTTGTTTGGTCGCGCCTATTCCACGAACGGATTGCCTCTTATTTATCCCGGCGTGGCGTAATCGACGAACGCGTACGCGGTCTAATCTAACGGAATAATCAAAGAAGCGATCGCGGAAGAGTAAAAAATAATGTGGGTCAGAGGGGAGATAGAAGCAAAGTACGCGCGTATAATTCACATTCGAGGTTCGTGTGCGAGGGACGACGTAAAATATGCAAACGTATGCGGTTCCTTTATTTTTCGCCGGCGTGAACCGAAGAGGAGAACGACGGCGAAAGACCGACTTGAAAAGCGATTATTCGAGGGTGATCTGAGATTTTCCTTTAAATAAACGGAAAGTATATATCCGACGGTAGAAAATACGTCGACGTTAAGTTAATGGTTTACGGTGCGATTCATTTTAATCGGAGTATTCTCGTTGCAATTTATATTTTGAAACGCGTATCGCTGTGACAACAATGGTGGACAATGAAATTGTTTTAGACGGTAATTTTATCACGACAAACAAACCGTGTTTACACGTTGATATTCCATGTTAAACAGATTATACGCGAAGCGAATCAAATCTATCCCTTTGAATCAACCAGCAAGTTAAACTCGGCAAATGAAATGAAAATATCCGAGGATGAATTTAACGTAAATTGTCAAAGAAAGTCGAGTTTGTGGGATATCGTGTAACGGGAAGGTTAATGACGATCACGTTGAATATGTAGAAAACGAAGAACTTTTTTTTTTTTATTATGTTCGTTGTGTCGCGAGACTTGGCGATGTCGTCGTGTCTGCATTTACAAATCGTGTCACAAGCCATCCATTCGATTCGATCTTTTTCTTGCTCGTTCGCACATGTATATCGCGCTCTTTCCTTTCTCTTCCTTATTCTCTCACGCACGCACTCACGCACGCACGTATGCTTCCTTTTTATTTCTCGATGCGCTTTATTCCCTACAATTCTTGTTCGACCATGTCTTTTTCCTTTATCGATATCCGACGAAAGTTCGCGTCGATTTGGATCGCTTGCGAAACAGCCCGCGGAAAAGAAGATCGAAAGGGTTTTCGTTTCAAAGGTATAAAATTTACAAAAGACGATCTCGAGCAGTCGTGCGTTAATTAGCTAGTCCGCGAATAGCAATGGCAGTGACCGTGATCGATGCAACGAGATCCATGTTAAACGAAATCTCTTCTTACCGATCTCGGTTGACGCGAGAATCCAATCTCTTCTTCTCGTTGTTCTATAGTTACGTTCGATAGATTCCTCTCACGGTAATTCCATCATGACGAATCATCTCGGAATACGAGTTTCGTTTCAAACACGTCTCATAGTATCGGCATGTTTCTCGTTTCGCCGCGAAATATTTTCGATCTTTCTTTCGGGGCGATTTTTCCATTTCCATCGACATCCGTTCTTTACCTCTACCGGTTGTAAGTGCGATATGTTCCAACGGATAGTAACTTATAATATGTTATTTATAATATATATATATATATATATAATCTATATTTATAATACTTTGCCATTCGAATGTTCTTATCGAGCTACGTATATGTATACATCGTATATGTATACACGTTACGCGAGCGCGTATACGATATATGTATATAAATATGCGCTTGACACGCATAATCTCGTCGTTGGGATAATTTCTACTATCGTTTTCACCGTTCTTCCGCGTTTCTCTATAAATCATCGAATATAATTATCTAGATAAATCCGAGAGACGAAAGGATCGGCCGAATCGATTCGCGATTCACACGCGGACAAATATCGATCCTTGAAACGTTCCACTGGATATTCGCTCGATTCGGTCGACCCTTTCCGATTATGCACTTTCACGCTACACGTTTCCGAGGACCGTCGATAGGAATGTTAAAAAATCGAGTCTCCTGATAGGTCGACGGCTAGTACGAGAGCTACGCGTACCGTTTAAACAACGCGAAATTGTACGTTTAAATGCGAAGATCGAACGATCGTTCGCAAGGGGCGATCACAATTTTCCAGGTTACCATGGAAAACTTTCCAAGGATTAGTATTCGACTATCGCGAGAACAATTCTCGCGCGGCAATTACCTTCTTCTTCGATCTTGAAATCGAATCGCCGTTTGCTAATTATTACTCTTTCGCTTGTTTTTGTCGTCGTCGATCTGAAATAGAGTGGACGCGAGCTATCGCGAAACCGGGCAAGAAAAGCGCGTTATTTAACGAGCAAACTCAACGATTCCGCTCGAGTTGGCCGATTAATTTCGAGCAGTCGGACGCGCGTTGCTCTCGGAAGCGAATTTGAAAAATACAATTTCTCGGCCGGGTTAAGCTGCCATAAAAAATCGTCCATTTCGGAATATGCATATCCCGGTGAAGCATCTAACCGGCGTCGCACCTGCGGATCCCCATTTTACAGGAGCAATTTAATCGGATGCTTCTGATCCTTAACCCAGCTGCGCTCGCGCTCGGTTCGCTCGCCAATTCGTGCAGAGACGAGGTAAAAGTAGAAGAAACCAGCTGGGCTCCGTGAGCAAACTTTTCTCTTCACCGTGACTCTGTACGTTAACTTTTATTAATTGTTCTTAACGTTAAGAATAATCGTCGATCGGTAGAACTTGGCCGGTCGTTAGTACACGATGTAATCCGGTAAGGTCGGTTAGTCTACGAATCGTTCGGCAAACGAGTCGATCGACGAACATTGTACTTGCATACGTATTCGCTATTCGTCGCTTAGGAGATGATGGCATTTCATACATTCGATAACGTACGGTTACACCGTGGATACTTGCGCGGATTCGTATCTTGTTATGCATATTCTTGCTTGAAATAAACGCATCAAAGTTTACAACCGTCGTATCTATCGGAAACAATCGATCGGACCCGCGTTTCCCCCAAGTATCTTGATCCGAACGACGAACAGCACGTGCGTTTCTTGCGAAATCTTTTCGCTTTACTCCGATCGAACTCGTTACAGGGTTTCTTGTTGTCGGCGGAAACAGAAATTTTCATCGGACGTTGATAGATACGTTATTTTGATTTCTTGTGAAAAGAATTGGACGAACGAACGAGAGGAACGAGTGAATGGGAGAGGAATGATCGATCGATCGGTTTTAGCGGAGTAACGCTTACATTTACGTGATCTCACGGTCGCTTTTACGTAATGCGTCTATGTACGTACGATCAAGTACGTTGGTTACGCGCCATCTATGCGAGCTTTGTACATCCGGGTCCGTACGTGTACGCGTACAAACGATGCATACGTTTGCGTGACTGTGTCCGCTAGGCCAAAGCGATCTCGCTCTCGTCGTAATAAATATTTCTGACGCATAGACGGCCAGTCGGCTCGCTATATTCGAAAAATACTGTACACGCTTTAATTACCTTTGGCGAGATCTCGCGAAGACAACTTTAACGAAACAATGGAATTCGAACGAGCGAACAACGTTGCGGAAGTAGCTCTCTTCGACGATCGTCGGATTCGGAATTTTGTTGGAGCTTCACGGAACACAAAGGAATTTAACCGAAGAATCGGCTCCGCTCGATCTGTCGGGAGAGCGAGATATCGATAATACGCGACGACGGTACGGATTTTGAAGGGAAATCGATTTTTCGCATTTATGACTCGACCTTGACGAATTTCGCAAAGTTAGAGTTCCCACGAATGGGAAAGAACGAAGATGTTTGTCGCAACGTGAAACTAAAAACTAAGCAAAGACGCGCGGCGTTGGAAGAGGCGTAGGTTGAGACGAAGGCAGATAGGAGCGAATAGAAGGAAAGGTGAAAAGAAATACGACAAGATGCAGGACGTGGAGGGAAACAGAGTCACGATTGAGAAAAGACGCGGGTTAAAGGAAAGAAACGAGACAAGAACGCGAGAGCGAGAGGTGAAAGGGAAAGAAAGGAGCAGAGGAACGTGGAACGTAGCTCGTGTTTCGCCTTGATTCCGGATGCCAACAGGCCCTTTCGGTCCTTTACCCGGTCCGAAACAATACTCGAGCTTTCGAAAATCTTGGAAAGCGGAATATACATCCTGGAGAACCGTGACTCGCGCGCAGCGATAAGGTTCCTCCTTTTCCCTTCCTTTGCTCTGCCTTTCGTTTCATTTTTCTCGCGAGGCTATATAGTTGGCTGCTATTTGAGGTTGGAGAGGCGTATTCGTCGATCGGCAGAGGAGAGATCGTCGTCTCGCAGGTAGCTTTTGTTCCAGCTATTCAATGTTTCATGAGAACCAAAGGGCAGAAAACAAAACGCTTCTCATTATCGTGCCCACTTACGTCTCGTTCTATCCAAGATGTACGAATTATTCCTTTCTTTATACTCGTCTCGAAAGAATCGCGGTAAATATCGAACGTAACTCTCCGATTCTCTCGACGTTTCTTCTTCTTTCTCTTGTTATCGCCTTCGGTTACGATCAATTCGTAATCGCTTTCCCTTTTAACGTTCGTCGAATCGTTCTTCGGATCCTCTTTCCCATCGACGAAACAAACGCGTTCGCCGCACTCGGAGACTCTTTCTCTGGAACCTCGGCAACATTATCACTGCCGAGCATCTTGGGTTTTACGTAAAGGTCGATGCTTTCAGCGTGTCGTTTCATCGTTGCACACGTATCGCGCTACTTTCTCATATTCTAATTTTACGTTCGAAAGTTAAAAACAGACTGGGCGTTTACAGCTCCGTGTGAATCATCAACGACCAACTATTTTCCTTGCGTGGTCCGTTATCGCGTTCAAAGCAACGACGGCTATAGGAAATTCTTCTTTCGTAACGCGCTATATTCCTCGAACACGTACGTGATCGTCAACGGACACCCGAAGCATTATGAAAATTGATGCGATTGGATGGAATCACTCGAGAAACGAGTTTTTCTCGCAGTGAATTGGACGAACGGCGGGGAGGAGAATAAAAAAGGAGCTTGACGAAACGTAACGATTAATTCGCGCAATTAAACACGGTGGGTACGTTGTGTTCGCAGGCTTGTTTCCAGGCTTGATAGCGTGCCATTTCTCGCGGAATGGAAATTCGAAATGCCGTTAAAGGACAGGTGTCGTGCGTAACACGACCAATAAAACGATACAGCTTGACTGCAACATGATTAATTATGACGAATCGCCGTGCCAGCTGTTTTCACAGACCTGTGTATCGTACGGTATATTCCAACGTATTCACACTTTCCCTCCTACGCGTTTTACTAATTCTTTCCAAGCTGATTTTCCTATGCGACGCCGATTGGCCTCCGAAGCGTTTCAGTTTCGTTCGCTTTTTTTCACGAAAGCCCGTCACGACGAACCGGTTCGTCACGATCGATCTGCAGTTTCGGAGCGTTTCGCGACGATCTCGAGTCTGTCCGTGCCATCTCCACGCTAAGCTACGGTGCAAGTATTTTTCTCCTTTTTTCCCGTGTTCCGTCTTCCCACCAACTTTTTCCCTTCCAGCCAGTTTTATTTCCATTGCTTTCTTTCGTCCTCGAGCGCGACAGCTTCCCAAGCTTACCCGTCTGCCACTCGTTCGCTCCAGCTCTTCACAGCTACCCGTTCAGTGTCGTCCGTCCAAATTCTCTCTTCTTTCCTTTTTATCCGTTCGCCGCGATCCTACCATTCGTTTTTTTTCTACTCGCAAGTCCGTTCTTTTTCCTTCTTCGTTTATTCTTCTCTCCAGCGGCGGACACGATCGCGTTCCCTGTCGAGTTTCAGCGTTACATTTTTAAACGCTTTCGTAAAAGAGCAAAACGCGTGCACGTTTTCTTTCTCCACCGGGCGATCCGCAGCGTCGGAGACGCCGGCGTATTTTCCAGAAAATTCCATCGTTTTCCACGGAAACGCGCTCCTCTCTCGCTTAATTGGCCAACTGTGTTTTTCGCGCGGCGCGATTCGACCGGGCCTGGTTCAGCGAACGTAAACGAGTTCACGCGCCCTATTCAAGCGGCGAAGGGAAAGACTTGTCAAAAGTTGTGCGAGATGTCGAAATTGGAGCACTCGAAACGTAACTAACACGACGAAAAAGTAATCCGATGTCGGCTATGTAAGAGGACGATGGGTGGTTGCGTCCCGAGCGCCTTTGTTTCATTCAGCCTTGCGGCGTTGATCTTCCACATCGGGAGATAATTAAGAGACAAAAGCAGGAACAAAGTCGTCGCGCTTCAAAGAGCCCCCGTGTAGCCGTATTAGCCGGTATACGGATTTTCCGCGATAAGCGCGACACGTTCGAGGTTTTTGCCGCGAGAAAACGGCCTTCGCGAACGAGAACGGATTTCACGGTTGAAGCGAAGCGAGTTGAAATAGGAAAATTCTCGTATCGAACGAGAGCGATCGATTAAACGTTCCGGATGAAAGAATCCCTGACTAATTACAAAACGGTTTACGCGTGTAAGCGTTAACGAGGAATCGTTTCGTGATCATTAGCTCGAGCCGCGTTAAAGCTTACGAGTTAGCTCGAAAATCGTGAACGCCCTGCGAGCGGTGCGACGCGCTACGGTATTTCTCCGCTTTCCCATCGGTTTCTTCGTGCGAGGAAAGTAGAACAGCTCGGAGGAATCTCGACGAGGACTAGCAGTCGTCTTGAGTGGAAGAGGAGTGTAAAAGCGCTGCCACGCGCTCCGAGAAGTCTCCCGAAGCTGCTCCGGAACACTGTAACAGAAACGGTTTACGAACCGTTAAAACATCGAACGTCGCTTTATCTTCGACGATTGCGCAAAATGTCGTGAATTTCACTTTTTATTCGTCCGAGTTAAAAGTAGCGTTCGTTCGAAACATAAGGTTCGCGGGTATATCTGATCGCGTAAAATATTTTACTTTGAGATTTCCATAACGAGATCGTTCTGCTTGGCTCGCTTGGTTGGCTGTTGTCCGATAGACGGCGTTAATTCGCGAAGGTAGCCGCGAGTTTGGCATTTGGCCTTTCGATTCGTCGGTCGATAGGCGATCGTTCGAAAGATCGGAATGAAAAAAGTTAAACGAATCTCCGAGGACAGAAAGGAAGATGGTGTATCGACGAGGGAAGGTCGAGAAGGGGGCGACGGTTTATCGAACGTCGGCGCGTTACACACAGGCTTACATTGTTTAAACGATCCGTCGGTTCGGAAAAATCCCTGACACCATAAAGCAACGAGTGGAGGAACCCTTCGGGCCGGCAATGAAAACTTGAAAAGTTCGTGCTTTTTCATTTTCAGCAACGGCTCGGCATCGCTGAAAGCGCAGACGATGCTGATTTCCCAGCGGGTATCGTCCATCTATAAATCTATACCCTGAGGTTGTTTAGTCGGAGCACTGACTCGGCTGTGTGTGTGTGTGTGCACGCGTAGCTCAACTGCGCCACCCTGTATTTTTCATTCGACTCACCCTCGACACTGCACCCGCCCCTAACCCGTTTCTATCCTCTTTTCTACCCTCCCCTTCCCCCTTCCCGTTCCTGCCATTCGCCGCTCACCTTTTCTCCCTCCTGGGCACAACCCCCACCCCCCGAAAGCAAACTTTTATCCCGCGCAACTTTATTTCTTCCGGCCTCGTTCGGCAAACCGCGAAAACAAGGATCAGTCCGCGACTGACGGCCTATCCACTCATCGAGAATTTACTCCGGTTCGTCCGGCGGTCGACCGATAAACGCGTCGTAAATAGCTCGCATTTCGAATTTTAGAGACGAGCACGTCGGCTTTTTGTCGCAGAGAAACGCTAACGAACGAGCAAAAATTTATGGGTTAACGAAATATGTAGCCTCGGAGAGAGACGACGAGGATGCGACGAGTTAGGAGCAAAAAGAGGCGAGCGACGGTTTCAGCTTTTCTCATCGTTATTCCATCGTACGGGGACGGTACACCTTCGGTCGGCGGTATGTGTTTGAGAAAAATGTTGCGCGAAATTGAACGAGCGGGCATAAGTAGTCGCGTGAAAATGTTAAGGTTTTTCAATTAACTTCTTTCCATGGCGTTTCGCTGGCAGATTTTCTGAAACACGCGTGCGCGATGGCGGGGCTAATGCAGCGTGTAATTGAAATCGCGAACAATGAAGGTCCGGGCTAATCGACGATCGAAAAATGACAAGTTGCGGTCCATTTAATCGAAGTTGGACCGCAACGCGTTCCCCGCCTCGACGTACGCCGATAGTCGGACAAAGGAACCTATTCGCGTTTGCGTTTGCGTTCGAATTTACATTGGTATTTGCGCTAAAATTTCCGCGAAATACCACCTCCCAACCTCTGCTATACGGCAAACGTGTGTTTTTCGCAGTTCTCTTTTATCCGCCAAGCGTACCGGTAACATCTCGGTTAGCTATCGCGATGACGATACGCGCATCTGGCCGGGTAACTGCCGCGGGTTTATCTGGCTCGCGGAAAAATTACGACGAATCTTACCGCGTAACGATAGTAAGAGAACCGAGAAAAAAGACAGAGCGAGCAATAGCGACGAAGGGGGAAAAAGATGGTACTAAAGGGACGGGAGATCGGTTATAGAGAGGCGGTGGAGAAGTTGGACCGTGGAACGAGACCGAACTTTCAGCTTTTTAAGCTCTTTTCCTAGACTCGGCGACTTTTCGCAGTCCTCTCAGGGTTACCACGGTCTCCGACTATTCGACAGCCTCGGGATATTTGTTTAAGCGTCGGTGTTGACGATAATTTCCTCGAGAGGGAATCGCCTTGCAAACCGTCGTTTACTGGTTCGCAGCTCGTGCTACCCTCGGAATCGCTCGAAAGCTCCGCGACTCCGTCTGCCGCTTAGGTCCCGTGTCGTACGTATTTTCTAACGCTTTGTCGTCCATCGCGCGCAGATTTTCAAGAACGGAAATTCCAAGTTTGGAGAAACTTGGCGGGAGGTGAAACCGTAAAATTTCTAGTTGGGTTTTACACCGTTAATTCCATCCTTTACCGGTAACAAAAACAGAAGCACGGTAATATAAATTAGGTAATTCTTGCGGACGTAATTTTTCAGGATTACTTCTGGTCGTAATCTGGGGGGTTTTTTCGAGGGACGCGGATGATCCTGAAACACGAGGAAAGCTGCGATTTTACATCCGCGTTTGCCTTCATCCACTGGGGCGCAATTAACTATCCGGCTAACGCGAGCGTATTAATGTAAAGGGAGAGAAACGATGCCGGGGAAACAGCAGCGGTACAGACGCGCGACGAGGCCGAGTATCTCGGGAAATTTTCGAAGAAGAAGAAATTTCGAAAAAAAAAAACGACACGTTACGTACGCGTGGTTGGGTTCGTCTGGCTGCAATTTTACTCGATTTACGGTTTATCGGGTAGCCGTGGAAAGAAATTAGCGAAATTAAATTGAACGGTAAAACTGTCTTTTATCCGACTGCGAACGGAAAGCTCGTCAAATATTTATTCAGCCGGTTTTGCAAAACCGTTAACGCAAAAGATTTGCTCGCTAATAAAACAGCTCGCGGAAGGTAAAGCTCGATTCAATTTTCTCGAAGGAGAGGGACGTTGTTGGCGGCAAGGAGGATCGAGCGAAATAAACCGAGCGGGCTGCCGGGAGTATGGCGAAACGATGGAAACGTAGGAAGAAAAATTGCGAGCAAAAAGCGTGGCGGAACGTGGACTCTCGTAAGAGCTCTATTTTCGCAGTTCGCTGTCCGTTGCCTGCCCCCTCCTACCCTCTGCCGCGTCCTCTTCATCCTCTTCTTTATTTTCGCCCACCTTCGCTTTCTCGTTTCGAGGACAATTACGCTAATGCTTTCGCCATTCTCATCTTTCAGGACTGGGAGTTCGGTAGGAAGAGCCAGCAGCGGTAACTCGAAGCCAAAACAAATGCAAATGTCGCTGAACCGAGTAAGTAAACGCAATAAATGCTTTCCCGCTTGTTCCGGTCGTGTGAAATTTTCAACCTCGGAATTGTCTTCGTCTCGGCGTCTCGAATGAAAATTTAAACGTTGTTCGCGTTCCTTCCCCCCCCCCCCCAGCGAGTTTCCAGAGAACCGGTCGATCGTTCGCCAGTCGCTTCCTTCCTTCCTTCGTCGCTGTGCGCTACGCTTTGTACGCTTCTGCTTGTTTACGTAACACCCGATGCGAACGAAAACTGAAAAGCAAGGCGTAAACGGTTCGTCCTACACACCGGGCAATTCCATTCGCGCTGCTCGGTAAATTTGATCTAACTGCGCGTACCGTGTACCGAGCAACCGTTTCGTTAGGCAATCATTACCTATAGCAAACGCGGTTACGAGGCCGGGCAAACAATAGTCAAACGGTATCGGCTTTAGTTCATATTCGTACAATTGTTATTCAAACCGCATCGAGTTTTATTACAACGCGAATAATACCGGTTAAACAATAATGCGTACGGTATGATCGCGCGTGACGTAAATGTTCGCGTTCTCCCGTGTCCTTCCTTGTTTTCCCTTGTTCTCCCGTGTTCTCCCGTGTTCTCCCGTGTTTGCCAGACCGATTTTCAAATCCCTTTACATCGTAACCGCTATTCGACGTAACGAGAGTTACATATACGAGGATTTGCGATCGTCGCCTTTGTATCGCTTTTCGCCAAAACACCAGGGTCTTGCTGTATACCTTCCACTCGCTTTTTATTTAAATATGTAATCCCTTTGAACGAATCACCCGAGCGTTAAGCACAGCGTGTACGAAAACTTCGTAGACCAGCGAAATTACTATTTTAGCACGATTACGTCGACGGCCGACGACTCTTCGTCGTATCGTCGCAAAAGAAACCGTTCGAGCGGAAATTTTCGGCAACTTTGTTCGTGGCGCGCGTTTGCTCGATCGCGAGCGAGCGCGAGTCCATCGTCAAAATGAACGTTTCATCCCTCGAGAAATCTTAAAACCGATCTCTATTCTTCGGGGGATATCGCGAACAGAGCGTAACGCCAGGATCTCGGCATTTTCAGGGACGCGTTATCCGCGTATCGCGACCGAATTAAACGTCAACGATCTCGATGAAACGAATGGGACGTTTCGTGCGTATCAACGTTTGCTTTAGCGACGATTATCGGCACGTACGTTACGGTTTATTCAGCGACGTTACGTTCCGAAAGCCGTTTCAACGGTTCTCGTTTCGCGTTCGAACAAATAACCGACTCGCTCGTCGCTAATTTATTTACTTGGAATTTCGCGTATGATAGAACGTATTCCTTCGTTATCGGCCGTGATGTAGCGTAACGAGCGTTCGTAGAAGCTTTCCACGTTGAAAACCATTTCGATAGCAACGGGGTTGTTGGTGTTTATTAGCCGGGGCAAAAACCTCGTTCGTCATTGCCAGATAGGGAATTTTTAAGGATAAAGCAGAGCGAAGAACGCGAGGGAAGGGACCGAGGAAGAAGACTCGCCCCGTTCGTTCGGTTTCCAGCCTGTCAACTTTCTCGTTCTCTTTCTCGGTGACACTTTCATTCCCTCGTGGCTCTCTCGATTCGCTCGCGATCGTGTACGTACGCCGTTGTACGGCGCCGTTCCCGCGTGAATCCTACCGGCGTGACATTACGTTTGGTTCCTGTATCGTACGTTTGGTCTACGAGATTCGAACAGCGGTTGTTCGGAGATTTTGAGAGCGAACAAAATTTCAGCGACGTTCAGGCTCGTTATTTTCGATCAACGCAGACGATTCTTCCAAATGATTCCCTTTAAAGTCAGCTAATATTCGAGATCGTTGAATTTAATCGCTTGTTAACGAGCAATTCTGTTTCGTAAATGTGTAGTAACTTTCGACCGGGATACGAATGTCTCGCTTTCAACCAGCTGTTAATGTCTCGGTCGGCGTTATAGAGAACGTTTAAAGTCGTGTTCTCTTAAGATACTTAATCCAAAGGAAGCCCCTTACACCAGCGACGAACAGCTCTTGAAACGCGAAGATCACGCGGTTATATCGCGTGGTCGAAGAATAGCGAACGGTTCGATAACATTTTCTCGAAATCCCCTTCGGATGTATGTACGTAAGTACGATGTTTGTATCTGAAGGCGAATCCTGTTACCGTGGCTCCGGATAATCCGAAAAACAACCGTTGTATTATTACCTTTGGAATATCCGGTATATCGAAACCTCGCGATATTCTGCGCATCGTGTTACGACGGAAAGCCCGAGGAATCGCAACTACGTCGTCTAATGATCGTGGTAGTTTCAAATCTAAAAGATCCTTGCGTATCGTTCGATCAAAGAAAATTGGAAAGGTATAAATCTTCGAGACTCGAACCAATCGTAGGTCGGCGTTCGCAGAGCGGCAAATTATCTAAGAATAAGAATCTAATCTGAAATTAACTATTTAATTACATGGGCCGATCCTATGCGCGGATGAAAGACGCTGTTAAATAGCTGTTTCGCGTTACAGTATCCGTGGAAACGCGAAGATTCGTTACTCGGTAGTGGATCGAGGTTAGAGGGTGGCGAGAGGAAAGAGAGAAAGAACTCGGTCGGAAAGACAGAGGGAGAAGGAAGAAAGGGGGAAAGAAGCGAGACGAAAGGAAATGCCGTAGGTATTACGGAGGTAGTAAAGAAAGAATTATCAATTAAAATTATACAACGCGTTTCTTTCGAGTATCGTTCTCCGAGCACTCTCCGCAACTAGAAACGGGGACGATGAAAGCGGCTTTTCACTTCTTCACGAGGAGCCGCCCTCGACCGAGAGAGCACGCCAGTTCGAGTATCATCGAACGTTTACCGTTCCACGGTAAATACGAGAAACAGACGTTGAAAAATTCGTCGGATTCTTTTGGTCGGGAAAATTTCTCGTTCAAGATTTCTCGATCGTGGAAGAGGAAAAGGTTTCTTCGACCATCGGCGGAGCAACGACTCGGAGCGAAAGAAAACGCGCGACGTCGCGAGAGGAGGGCAATTAAAACCGCTCGACCTCGCCATCTTCTTTCGAATGCGCCAACTTTGCCGATTTGATAGCTTTCTCCGTGACGTCGTATATCTCCCACGCAACGGTAATCTCGCTCGGAACGGTAATATTCCCGTGGATGGCGTGCTACACGCCAGGATACCCGCGAGGAAAGAAAGGCAAAGTTGTTGCCATCGATCTTGGTAATTCGTTATTCACCGAGTTGGCGGAGGGCACGAGTCGAGAGGAAAACAGGCACGGCGAAGGGTTTCGAGATCTCGTACCATCGACGAATAATTACCGCCGGTAATTATATATATAGGCAGACAGTGATGTCAGCGGTCATCAGGCGCGACCAAATCGACCAACCGGTTCTCCTCGTATCGGCCGTTCCATCGACCTCGGCGACGCTCCATCTCGACCAACGCGTTTCGTCGTGTTTCGCCTTCGAGCTGGATGATACACGAGTCACGCAACTTTGCAAGTTCACTCGATTCGAACCGGAAGCTGTGGACAACGAGTACCGTCCTTGCAACCGCGCAATCTCTATTCGTAGAGACTTTTTTTATCGCGAGCTTCGAGGAAAGGAGAGGAGGGAGACTAGAGGATCGAAGCTGCGCCGCGTACACGATCTACGGGTTGGTGGGAGAATCAAAGCGGGTAAACAAGCGATAAAGAGGAGAGAACCGGCCGCGTCTCTAAGACTCTCGGCAAATGAGATTCGTGCTCGATGCCAGCGAACGAAAGCCGGAAACGATAAAGAAACGATAAAGAAACGATAAAAGTAGGAGAGAAAAAAGCTGGAATCAATTTTCGGCTGGTTGCCAAATATTTGCCGAAACATAATACGAGTTACGCTGTTAAGAGGAACGGTTTTCGCGGTCTCTCAGCTTGTCCCCGCCCGAATCCGACGGGATCGCGATAAGAACCAGCGAAAAACCACAGGAACCATTGTTGTATTCTTCTATCGTTGGAGCGTGCTTCGTCAACGATAGCTTTTACATCGTTACATCTTTCGCGTTTCATCCCGAGCCTCGCAACGTTTTTCTACCTCCGGTAAGAATCTCGAGGAGATAGTTTATAAGCGTAGTTTTTCTCTCGAATACCGAGCAAAATGTTTTAACTCGATTTGCCAAGGCGAGTGGAAAAGTTTGATAAAAGGGGTGGGCGGGATTCGCTGTCGAGCGACGTGGCCGTAAGCGGTCAGAGCCGTTCTCAAAGGCAATTAATTCGAACGTCTAATAAGGGGTTAGGAAATGCAACGTATGCCGGTATCCGCAACATGGTTAAGGCGTAACTGATACCAATTAAATTCTGAATGAGCACGAGGTTGGCCCGGTGTGTACCTTATGTGCTTGGGAGGATCGACCAGAGTGTATCCTGTGCTTGTAACACGAGACGGACGAGCCTCGAGCATATCCGCGACAACTACAACAGGAACAACAACGTCGGCATCAGCATCGACAACGTCGAGCCAAAACCCCGAACCATCCGACTTGAAAACACGCTCTGATCCGAGACTCGTTCCAAGGAGTAGGGGAAAGTCGCGCACCCAACAAATCTGTACACACGGCTCTTCGTTACGTATCGATACACGATCTCGTACGTCTCGTTGAGACGCGAATCCACCTTTCTAGTTTACTAACTCTCTTTCAACCCACGTTTTTCCTTCTATTTGACCAGATATATTTTTCAAAGATACGCGGCAATCGGCGTTAAATTCGTTTCGATCGACTCTGGGATAAGGAATCGCTATTCGAAGTATCTCGTTCACCGTTGGACACGATGGACAAGGTGGAGAAAAAGAAAAAAGAAAACTACAGATCGACACTCTCCATTTTCTTACAACAGATTTCTAGAATCGCGGAAATGGGAAACGCTCGACGATTGGTCTTGGAATCGACGGGGCAAAGGTCTCGATCGTCGAATCGGTGATCGAACGTGTTGCATAATTCAAAAAGCTTCTGGGTAGGTTCTTAATTATTCAAAGGAGGCTGTGAAGAAGCCAAGCAGTCTCTATCGGATCGCAATCGGAAAACGAAACTCTATTCTGGGTGGCGGAGCGTCGGCTAATACACCGGGGAATCCGCTCCATTTCCACCTTCAATTATTTATGGAAAGCAGAAGGGAGGATTTAAGTGTCCCCGGTGTGCCTTGCCCATTATCATTTAAACTAGAGCCTGAAAGGGTCTCGGTTATCCCCGCCCGAATAGCCTCGATCTTCCACGAGCGTGTTACACGAACGACAAAGGAACGAGGATAACACCGAATTTTTCGGCTAAGGGGGGAAAAAGAATAATTCGGAAAGAAGCCGAGCAACCTAACGTTAATCGCTTTTAAAGTCGATGCCGTACAGCTCTCTGCCACTTGGACGTTCTTCGCTCTATTCTCGCTCTTTAAACATATTTTTTTATATCTCTATATTCCTAAATATCGATTTAATCACGGTTTATCTTCGAATATCGCTGGCACCAATTAACCGGACGATCCACTATAACGGAGATACCAACGAAATGAAACGTCTCGATCTCGATGGCCCGTCAATTTCGACGACGCTGCCTAGAGCATCAGAGAAACGTCGGTATTCACGATTCAAATATCATTAGCTATACATAGCTTCTAATGACATAGTTCGCATCGACAAATCATAGATAATTCTGCGAATCTTTACGTAACTCTACGAACGTAACTAGAGAAACGCAATTTATACGTTTCTATGTGGATTTGTTCTTCCGTTCCGCTAAATACTATAGCGTATATATTTATGCGCATACGTTGCGCACTTTCTCTACGTTTGTTTTTTTTTTTTTTTGTACTTATAAATTTTGCACAAACGCGGAAACATTCGCGCTGCAATCACAAGTTTCCGTAATATTTCTCTATCGTACGTCTATCGTGTGTGGTATCGTTCATGGAAACGTTACCGAAGCGGGATTCGTAAGAGAGATTTTCGTGAAAACCGTGGCCGCGTAGAGAGTCGGTGGGCAGGGCGAGGGATAATGAAAGAAGAGGCATCTGCGATCTAATCACGATTTAGCCGAAACGGAAGTCGGAGCTATCGAGGCGCGAGCTAGAGAGGTAGAAGAGAAGGAATAAAAGGAGGGGACGATGGATTCGGAGAATGGAGAGGGCGAGGCGGTAAGGAGGCTACACACGAAGAAGAAACCTTTCGAATCAATATGCGCCGCGAATCAGCACGATGGACTTCCCTTCGGTCTATTCGACAAAGTAGCAGGGACTGCGAGATGATCGTGAAAGCGACGCGGTACCGGCTGATGGGCTTTTCAACGAAGCCTTTTCCGACGTCAGAGACGGAGATGTCGCCCTCCAGGGTCGACCACCTAACCAGAATTCGATTTCTCGATCGAGACGCGGACGGACACGAACAGAATGCGCAAGCGAGATCTTCTTCTCGTCGTTCGTGCCGGCAACCGCACGGGCCAATTCGAGTTCCGTGTTTTCCAACGACGTCGTGACCAACGACGGACTTTGAACAGTATCTCCAACTTTCGTATCGTCCTCCTCGTTTTCTTCGTCGTCAAACACTTTTTTCCCTGCGACCGGCACTCGATATTTCTCGTACCCAGTTCGCTATGAAATTTTCAATGTTACGAACTCGCCATGGTAATTCGAGCGCGCTTTACGTTTATCGAATCGTTTTCGAATCGGGGCACTCTGAAACGGTTTAGCTAACAAATAAACGAAACGTTTGTAACGGCCCGCAGTGGATCGTATATGATTTTTACTTGTAGTTTTTTCCCCTTCTTTTTTCCCCGCTTTTGCGTTATTTACTCGTGGATAGCAGCGACGTTCGACCAACGATTCTTCAGAATTTTTCCTCGATACCGATAATCGTTTTTCGCTAGTTGTTCGGAAATTATTCGACGAACGAAATGAGCAAACGTTCCTCTTCTTTTATTTATTTATTTATTTATTTATTTATGTTTCTTTTTTTCGTTTAACGGGTTAAACGAAGCACCGAATTAACGAACGAATTATTAAACTGTTATTTGGTAGAAAGAATAAAAAGAAAAAAAAAAGAAAATAACGACGAGCCGTGGCTGCGTCCTCGAGTGCAACGACAAAAACTAAATTGGATTTTCTGTAAAACGTTCCCTCCCTCCGGTCTTCTCTCTTTTCTCCGCCTTTCTCATTTTTCCGCAACGCACGGCGAGTAAAGCGGACGAATTCAGAAAACCTTGAGCGGCGATCTCGGGAAATTTAATTTCATTAAGTTCAGAGCGATTTACCGATCGTTGTCGAACAAGAATTATTAACTCGCCAGATCGAGCAAAGTAAAGCGTGGCCAATTTAATTACCAGCGGGAAGAAAAAAAGAATCTGTTCGCGTCCATCGATCCGCAGTGGAAAGTACCATCTGCGGTGTGTAATTGGAATTCGAACGAACCAATTGCCAAAATTCATCGATTCCGTTGGAAAGAACGATCGTCCGGTTAATTAGCGTGCCGGAAATAGTTGAACATTTTTATCGCGCCTCCTTTCTAAATCGCAGATACCCGGATCTTTCTCGCGGAAATTTCGTCGATGCCCGATCGAACTACGCGCCTCTCTTTCAGCCTATATTCAGCGAGACCGTCTATTTCTCAGCGAGCTATTTTTCCGCGAAATAACATCGAGCAGAAACGGTTGATGTAATTTGGCACGCAGCAATCAGCGAGTTTACAACTACCGTGCAAAGATAAGCCCTGTTATTCCAATCGGTCGAAAATCCGCTGATGCAACGAGCAACGGGTTCGGCCAATTGAATTAATTCCGGTAACAAGAAGACTGCTAACGATTATTACAAAGCTCCCTTTCCACCGGCGAGCCGTTTTATCTGGTCGTTGAGCTTGATTGGTTTCTCGATGCCGATGTCTGATCGAAGAACCGTGTACAAGAAATATCACGTGCGAATGTGCCGGTGGAATCCGCGAATCTATGCGGGTTCAACCAGCTTGTAACGAACGTCGATATCGGTTAGCCTGTTTATCGAAAGTCGGCCTAAAAAGACAGAAATCAAAGAGATCTGAAAAATCTGCGGATTCGCAGATTCTACAACGGCGTTCAATGGCAGTGCTCGTAGAATTAATTTTGCCAGGAGGACCGGCAACAAGCGGTAACGATTAACGATAGATCCTCTTCTCCTTCTCGTTCGACCGGCATTAAACGACGACGTAAAAGTCCGAATCAAGGAAACGGAGTGCTCGGACACGAACGTCGCCAAACTTTTACGTCGCGTGCGTAAAATCGTAACGCAGACATTTACAACGTACAAGCTTGTAAGTTGGATTCGCCGGTATTACCAGTTGGTAAAATTATTGCGCAGGAGAGCAAGCATTATCGGTAGGGTAAAAGGGAACAGGGACAGCGGAGAAGCCACCGTTGAAGCAAAGGATTTAATCTTCGCTAAAAGCGTGGCATCGTTTCCCGTCATTTAATTACGTTCTTTTATCGCGCACGTTCCTTCGAAATTCCGTGGAAATACCGTCGGTCAGAGTCGAAGGCGTTCCGCGTAACGCCAGTTACTTTCTCGAATTTCCGCCGATCGAGCTAAACGACGGTTCGAAGGGAAAGTTAATTCGACGCAGCGACGTTTCGCGGAAACGGCATTGTTTTTGCGTTTCGGCGGAATTATCGCGGAAAACGCGGGACCATTTCGGTTTCTCGCACGTTCGTAGGAACGCGCGAAAGGCGATTCCCTGGGCGCAAACGACAGCAGTAAATCGCGGCCGCCGCGTAGGGGACCGACGACCGGCGAACTTGTCGCTCCGTTCTCGAGCACGTCGTAAATATTTCGTCGCCGTAGCGAGAGAAGAGCGTATCGCTGTTATTTCTGAAAAGCGGTAATAGTTTCGAGAGCGATGGTTAATGAACCATTAATGTTCGCCGCCTTTCGTCGCAACTTTCGAATGGGAGATTTCTATCGGGCAGACTGGTCGCCATTGTTAAAAGTCGCGCTTCGTCTCTTCTCGCTGAACTCGCGAAACTTTGTATCGCCGACGCCGACATTGACGGAGCACGTATAGTTTTCGATAAAACGTCGAAACGTCAACCAGAGGAGTTTAATCGATGTTCGGAGAGTCGCTAATTCGTACTAATCGAATCAGCCGATCGGATCGCACCGATCGACTTTATTAAGATCGACAGTTTGGCTCGCGAGAAACTAAACGCCGATCGAAATCGAAGAAAAATTTATCGTGCCAATCGGCGACGACGATGATCGTTATTTAAATATATTCGACGTATCAACACGATGTACGAGATATAAAATGTTTCTGCGGCGGATGTTTAACAATGGCGTTTACGAGCTGCTATGTTAACGAAATTTTTGAATATCCTAGGATCGTTCGGTTCGGTGATTTATCGCGTCAAACTTCCGGTTCGTTCGAGTGGACTTTGCAAATTCGAGCAACGGTCGATGCTCGTGAACGCATCGAGTTGCATTAAAATCGAATAAGGTCAGCGCGAAACGTTGCGCTATGTCGAGGCGGTGGAACGACTTTCCGGCGACTCGACGTTTCCTTCCTGTGGGATAATAGTTTTGGTTCGTGTTCGCCGAGGAAAGGGTCAAGGAAAAATAGCGCGGCCGGGTGGTAAGGTAAGGTAAGGAAAGAGGAAGAGGAAGGAAGACAATGGAAGACGATCAAAAGCGTTGCCGGGAAGCTAAACGAAAATTACGAGGCCACCGGTGGCTCCTTACCGTCCGGAAGTTTCTTCCTGCTCGCTTGCTCGTATGGCGCGTAAAGACGGAGCCACGCTTCAAGGACACCGGAAAAAACGTTCCCGCGGGATCAACCCTGACAAAGGATTATATCTACGTTCGAACAGCGAAGCGAAAAACCTATCGCGATAAAACGCCGACGGAATATCGCCTACCTTCGATACGTATTACACGAATTAAGTTAGCCTCGCTCCTCGTGGGCTTCTCGATTCCCCGGCACCGATCGTTTTCCCGTTCCCTTTCCCGTCTTCGACGCTTCCATCGTCGACTCGTCCCTGCAAATGTCGAGACAAAACGATGCTATCTCCCTTCGGATACCGAGGAGAAGTCGACGCGCCAGATATCTCCAGATCGATGCGATATCTCTTCCACGGAGAATTTAGGTTTCCAGGTTGAACGATAGAGAAACGATATTTCCTCCCTTGGTCCAGACAGATGAAACATCGACGCGTAAGGTTGCCTGTAATTCTTATTTCGCTGGATTCGAAGCGATCGCGTTAAACGTCGCCGCATCGAACGCTTTTAAAGTCGTCTTGGACGGTGGTTCGCGATCGCCTCGGAAAATTTCTTGGATATTTTCTCGTTCTTATCTTATCTTGTTCTTCGACGGATTCTTCGTCGTCCGTGAGAGGGCGCCGGGAACTTTTCTCTCGCGTTTCGCTCGAGAAAGATTTCCTCGAAAGATTTGCTCGAAAGAGGCTTCGGGATAAAAGCGCTCCAAGTCGATACGTTCTTCTTCGCGCCGCTGGACCTGTTCGTCGTGTCAAAATGATACAGTATTCTACCTAGTCGTTGCCGCTTTTAGCTCGCTTCGCGCCAGTCCGCGTATTTCCTTTTCCCTGTCTCTCTTATCGTCCTGTTCGTTCGCCTTACCGTTCCCGCCGTTTTCTTCGCCACTGCCAAAGGACCTGCTGAATTATGTATGTGACTGCTGACAAAAGTTTCGCTCGCCATGAAAAGATCGCTGAAATTTCGGCACGAAATACCACGACCGAAAAAGGTCGCTTCCGTTTCGAAAGCACGGTGTATACTCGTAGAAGGCGACGAAGTAGAAATCCAAATTCGTTAATTTCATTGGTTCTCCATTTTTCCGACAAGCGGCAATTTCGCGCAGAGGACGGTTAACGGACGACACGGGACGTCCGTCGTCCGTTCGTGTTTTTGTAATTTTACGTTCCACGAGAATCTCCAACATTCGCGATACGCAACCGACAACTACGTTCCCTCCACGTTGATTGAAAATGGACGATACTTGTAACAGAAGATCGCGATTTATCGATTCCCCTCGTTAAAGCCTAAAGACACCTGATCGTTAACCCGTCGTTTTATCGACTACACCGACCAAATAACGAGTGCCAATTTTTAACACGATAAAGACATAAGCGATAATCGGAGAAAAAAGCGCGGAATTCGATAACTAACAGAGTTCTCGATAACGCGGATGACACAATTTTTCGAAACTGATCTTTGACTCGTCACGATGCCCCGAGCAACTTGTCTTCTCGCGTACATTTTTCCACGGATAGGGAGCAAAGGCGACGACGGATACTAAATTCAACGAACATGCTCCACCTTGGATAACCGAAGGTCTTCGATATTACTCCGACCTGATAATTCGATCGCACTACCAAAAGACGATACGTTTGTCCTAGTTTATCCATAGGTTATCATGTTGTCGGACAAACCGTAACTTTTAATAGATCCGTCTAACGAAATTTCTGATTTTTTCGCTCGATATTTCGGAATATGGAACCCATCTCGTAGCTTGTCTCCGATAAAACGATGCAACTGAATGAGCATTGTACCGTGGATAACGAATGTACAGTCACGGAACCAGTCTGAAAGGAGAAGCATCGCATTGTCCTCGGTGAAGAGAAAGGAGGCCTGCAACGAAAGGAGACGAGAGAGAGAGAGAAAGAGAGAGCTGAATGGAGAAGCGAAGAGAGCACGGATAGCGAGAACAAGAGGCATTCGATGTCCTCGATGTACATCCTGAAACTTCATCGCCCTTTGCTTCTCCCTCGGTGTAAATGATTCCTGGGACCGAGTGATGCTCGAATTCGACGTTTCCATTATTGACTTGTTCGCTCGAGATTCTTACCTATCGACACCAGTCACATTCAGGGGGACAATTTGAATATTTATACCGACGCATTTCCACGAGAATCAGATGGAGATTACTAATTTGAAATTACATTGGTTACGGGAGGGTCGTACCGAGAATTGGATCGGTCCGGTCGCTCGTATTATCTCGAGAAAAATATTAGTATCTCGTTCTGCGGTTCTTTCGTCTCTTCGATATCAAAATCTGCATTCGTATAATTAAGACCGTACGTGGCAGATTACGAGGCTACGCGGCCTTTCCCGGTCGAACGACTACGCCGGCGTACCTCAGCGTGAAACTTTTTTATTAAACAAGTTTCCGCGAGAATAGGTTGCCCGCCTCTCGAGAAACTAAGATCATATCGCGTTTTCGCTCGATAAACTTAACCGCTAATTAAGAAAGAAAAGATTTCAAGAAAACTACAAGTTCTCGTTCGGTTTCCGATTCGAACGACGGGATAAGAGACAACGAGTCTCGTCCGACACGCGCACCGTGTACTTTTAAGTTACGCGCGCGACACCGATTTCGATATGGGACGCGAAACGAAACGTTAATTTTTATTTATTAATTATAACTTATAAATATCAATTTTTTCGTTACCATCGAATCTCTTTTCCAAGATAAACGGACGAAAATCCGGTACTCTCGTTCCCGCCCTTTCGTTGAAACGAACAAAATTTCCACATACAGGGGTTATAGCGAATCGCAGGTTGTAGCGGTTGCAACGTACTCTCGGTAAACGGACGAACGAAACACAATTACGTTGTTACTTTTCTCGAGCACTTACGGTTCTTAGATCCTGTTGCCTCGAAAGACTACCTTCAGTAGGAGAACAGGTATTGCCGTCTGTTACTTTCCGCCCGTCTGCCCGTCGATCTACCCGTCGCTTGGTGCCGAATCGTTGCACCCGTTTTACATGTTTTTGACTCTCTTCTCGCGACCTTCTGCCAGCCTTTTCCCCGTAGTAGCTGTTCGACGAACAAAGAAAATACCTTGCGCTAAGATCTTTAGGCCTCCGGTTAAACTTTGCGCTCGTGCACTACTTTCGAACGTAACGTTGGACGAAGCTGGTTTTCCAACTTTTATCGGCCACCGAGGCAAAGTCTTCCGGCAAAGTTTCGATAAACAGTCAAAGTTTACAAAAGTGGGTGGCGGACGAATGTTCGAGAGAGGAACGTTGGGGTATTGTCTAAATTTTCGTTGATATGCCGGTCAGGTTCGTAATTAAAGTTCGCTCCGATTTAGATCCCTCGACGCGCCATCGAGCAAGTCAGATCTACTCGGGGAAGCGTGGCGAAGCTCGTGGTTAGCCAAAACTACCCCGTGAAATTCCTGGTGTAACGCGAAATCTCTTTCAAGACTGTCAAGCGAAAAAAGTAGGGAAAAAAACGTTGCACTTGTCGAACGATGCACCTTGCGGTTTTCCGTCGAGGATGATTCCATCGGATATTTGAACAGTTTTTGCAATTTCCCGATATCGTTTCGTCGATTCGACGGCTACGTTCTCTTCTCTCTCCTTGCTCTTTAAGCATCTAGGAGAATCTGCTTATTCGCAAGATTCCTGCCCCCTCGGGGCGAATCAGCGTCGCGCGTTTGTCAAAGGTTCGCAAGGTGACGACGCGATAACGGTCGACGTCGTTGCGTTTCTCGCACGGGTGTGCTTCCACGTTGGCTACGAATTATGAAAACAAAGAATACTCGCTCGTCTCGCGCGACTACCATCCTACGGGAAATGGTACGCGAGTATCGTAAAGAAACGGCGCCAGAGACCGTATCGCGGACGTATATTTATTTATCTGCCGTGTGTATCGCGACTTTACGCCTCTTTTTATGACGGCGAATCTCGCCCGGATCTAACCGTCGTCTTTTCCGCGCAACCTTGCGGGCGTCCGTACTCTGCCTTTCATTCGGATATCCCGTTGCTTCCCCGATGGATCGCGAATATAACGTAGTCAAAGTTTACCGAAACGTGCGATAATAAAACGATAATTTTTCGATACCGATTCAACGCGTTTCGACGATTCGTTCGTTTATCAACGGACGAAGCGTAAAGGACGCTTTAACGACAAATTCCTGTCTTTCTTTGTCATTTCGACGGTATTCTGTGGTATGCCGAAGCTTTGCAGTTTAAATTTAGTCAGCCGTTTCCATTATCGGCATTGCAAAAGAAGCTGCACGACGATTCGATAGCTTCGGCTTTAACGTGCTTTGCCTTACGTTTGCGTCGCGGTGAATCGTACTCTCGCATTTATAGGTTCCGTGCGACTTAACTCGAGACCAAGTTTCCTTAATAAATTTCCAAACTTTCTTCTACGGGTCGTTGCTTTCTATTCGCGTTTGATTTCTTAAACGCGCTCGCGCGATATAGCAAAGTTTCTCCGGAACGGATCGACGCTCGCTTCATTTTTCTTCGTTTAGCTTTCTCGCTGCAAGGGTAGCTTAATGGAGAAGCTAATAATCGAAGAGGGAGGAGGGCGTGGGGGAGGGAAGGATCTAACGGGTTCCTTAAGGAGCAGACGAAATTAGCGATAAGGGAGATGAGAGTATAAGCGGTAAGCCACGAGAACCCTGGAAAGGATCAGGAGGGTCGAAGGGCTGTAAGTGGTCTAAACTACGAAACCGCCTCTATTAGCACTCAAGGCTAGCGCTCCGATATCGAGATAGCGTTTCAGGCGCAAAGTCGACCCGCGACCCGCCGACTACTACGTAAACAGTAGCGCGATGCAACGTCAGGATATAGAACGCATTATCACGATGCGAATTAACTCGCCTGCGTATGCAGTTTGCATGCGATTATGTATATCAGAGAGAAAGGTAACTCGCGCGAGCGAGAGAGAGAGAGAGAGATAGAGACGCGACTGGTGAGCAGGCTCGTAAAACAAGAGAGAAGGGACTTTAACTTCGTGACCGTCTAGCGCGTTCAGAAATTCAACCGTCTTCGTTCGCCCTTAAATATTCAAATGAATTCCGCTACGACTACTTGAGAAATACATCCATATAAGCGTAACAGGGGCAGAGGAGAACGCGGCCGTAAATACAGGAAACGCGCGATGGGGGAACAGACTTAGGACGAATAAACGCCGAGTTTGGTATCCTAGGGGAGCAGCGTGGGTTGAGAGTTCTTGCAACGAAGAAATTTAACGGGACGATTTGTCTTCGATCGTACTTTCCGTCCGTACGTACGTTTCGAGTCTCGTACGAGAGATCGAAACGCGGATACGCCGAGGAAATGACCGATAATCGAGCGATTCGGGTAGAAGGGATGGCTCCGGTGGACGACGAAATTGACGCGAGAGAGAAGGATCGCGGTGGAAATTGTCCTTTCGGAATGGGTGTAGGAAAGTGCGGAGGAAGCGGATGCTCGTCGAGAGCGGTCGGACGCGGTCGAGGGTCTTTTTCTCTGCAGGAAGCGACCGGCAGAAGCCATTAAAGCCAACGGAGAATACGGCGGAGCTAATGCGTCGTGAATTAGCGGATCGGCGATACCGTAAGTCTCGACTCCAGCGTCCGGTGATTCGTTCTGATTAAAATCTAATTACGAATCACCGACGCGGCCCGCCGCTATTTATCACCCGTCTTACGCGCGTTATTGTTTCCTCTCGTTCGTTGACTCCCAAGTCGGCGAAACTCGACGAAACTCGACGACCCACGGTACGACGATTTAATTAAAAACGGCCGAGAGAAATCGAAGGAACATCGTCGTTCGGATACGAAACGTCCCGCGATGCGACGTAATTTCGGAGAAAGCTCGCGTTTCTTACGGCGAGAGGATTGGCCGCGTCCTCTTTCGCGCGAATTTATCCGAGCTGTACGAAAGAAGAGGACGGCATTAACGACGAGAGGGACGATAGTTTCAAATTTTTTATCGTGGCAAATTATACCGGTGACGAGACGAGAGTCGCGGGGACGTCGGTTAGCCGCTTATTGGTTTCATAAATTCGATAATGCGACGGAGTCTGGCGGCGACAGCTTCTGTGTACGCGGCTTAATGGAATCTTAAAGTTTAAGAGAATTTTCCGCGGGTCGTCGTGGCGTCAACCGCGTATCTGAGCCAGACAAGCGAATAGTCAACTGATATACGAGCAAGCGTTTCGGCGGAAGAGGTTGGAGGGAACGAGCCGTTGGGCACGGGCCAGAGAAAGACGAGAAGCGACGGAGAAAGAGAGCGAAAAGAGGAATCACGCATTTATTTTCCCGGCACGACGAAGAAAGGGGGAAATCTTTGCAGGATCGTGAATGGAGCTCGCGGAACAGGCAGGAAAGAGAGAAGACGGAGGATCGCGAGCTTTCCGAGGAAATATATATCCGCCAGATATAGGCTGGATTCTGTTAAATCTAGCGGAATTAAACGTTGAAGGGCACTTAAGGAGAGGGAAACACGACGAGCGTTTATAGCGAACCTCGTCACGGCTAAAGACACGATTTATTTCGACGTTTCCTTCGCGAACTTTGCCGCGCTTCTCCTCTGGTTTAACGCCACCGTTAGAAATGCCCGCGTTTTACCGTTCTTCCATATCTTTCAACGTCCGTTTGCCATTGCGCTCATATTTTACGCACTGTTGTCTAACAAAAAAATCTGCTTTTCCTCGAAACGAGAATCGTATTCGTTATCTCGCGGAACGGAATGACGGAAAAGCAAATTTGCGCGCGACGAATTCGACGGTTCGATTGATAAACTTTCCCGTCCTAACGAATTTTGTACGCCGGCATCGCGAACTATCGTTTTTATATTAACGAACCGTAAACAGTCGTTGGACCGCGATCAGTCGTTCGATTCGATTCGGACCGAGGTTTGGTTACCCGGTTCAGAGTGGACGACGAGTTATCAGCGCGACGACGTTCGCCTCGCAACGACTTCGAAGTAAGTTTCATCGAGTTTCGAGGACACGACGATACGTATTCATCGTGGCGCGTACGTTTAATTACCGCCAGCTTCGACACAATGAGCTTGATTAGGGTCTGCCGCGTCTGGTTTTAGACCAGATCGTCAAGCGGATTTTAGTTCGCGCGTACGTGCATCCACGGCTCGAAGAAGCTCCAGAGGCAAACTTCGTTCGCGCGTTTATTCCAACTTTGGGAAATATACCGTTTGCGCGCAAACAGACCAGCGCGCGCCTTGACAATGCCGACGCGACCGAACAACCACTTCGCTTCGCAACGGTTCGATCGGTTCCCGTATCGAGGTTCGCGTCGCTTTCAAACTTTTCAACGTTTCCCCGCGTCTCGTCCACCAAAACACCATGCAAATTTCGTTTATTTAAAAGTACGCGTGCTCGTTCGAAGCGTTGCGTTCACGGAAGAAATCGATATTTCGCGAATTCAGTGCTGCTAAAAAAACAGGGGCTACCTTTCATCGCGTATTTATTTTCCAGCCAAGATACACAAAACCAGAGCGTCAGAAGAGTCGCGCGACTGAAAAAATACGAGTGCACTTGCTCGCCTGCTAAATTAGCTCTGAAATCGATCGATTTTCCCACCCATTGTCAAAACAATTCGTCCCACCGACACCCATCGGTACGCGAAAACCGTTTTAAATGGAATCGTCATCGATCGAAATGGCCCCTTGTTTGTTGCTTCGCGTCGCCCAACTTTTCACCGTCGTTTATCGAACAACCTGTCAAAATCTGAAACGCCTTTTCGCCAACCGCTTCCCCCTTCGGTTACGAGTAACCAGAGAGAGCTTATCCGACTGGTCATCGAGGTTGAAATATACGAGCCATTAACGATGCCGAGGCTACTAAAGACGCCACGCTGCCCTTCTCGCACGACGATCCAGATTTCCAGCCCGATGCTTTCTCTCGCAAGGAGCAGCCGCCGTTTCCACCCTCGAGCATAGAGTCGCTGTGTTTTTAAATTACATGCTTGGTAGCGAACGGTTTATAGCTCGCCGCCCCGTCCCCCCCCCCCCACTGCCCGAAATCCGTACCGAACGACGTTCGCCTGAATTTTAAAACAGCGTCTCTACTTGCTCGAAGATGTTGCTTCGGATAGGAGCTCGGAACGCCAAGCTCCCTACCTGTTCTTCGACCCAGTCTTTTTACCTTCGGCATTTTTCCCCGAGGAATGGCAGCCGTATCGGGAGGTCGGTTCGCGCGAAACCGTGTCATGCATAATTTACAAAGCTATCGACGAGAGCGTGCGATGATCGGAGAACATCTTGGCGCGTACTCGTGACCGAGTGCCGAGCCAAGTCTTCCGAAAAGGGCAGCTTTCGCGTCGTCGTCGGTTCGTCGCGTTCGCCCGCCAGAACCTGCCGACAGCCTTCCGTGCACTGACGACGGATCGTTGCACTCGCAACGACGATATCAAATATCCCGAAATTCGGCACTTGGATCGCGGTAACGCGTTTCAATTTTTCTATAGTCGCGCGATACTCCAAGTTTACCGGTTTCCTTCTCGTTAGTATCTGTTTTATTTCTTTATCGATTATCGTTATAGACACGTTTAGCGTGGAACAACGGAGAACGTAAAAGCGTTGCCACGTATCGTTGTTACGTACAAAGCGTCGATCGACGCGTATCCGTCGCGCGTCGATTTATTTCGGTACAGTCTCGTTACGATTTTCGCAGCGTTGCGTAACGTTCGAAACAGAGGGGAAACGAGATATTTTTATCAAATGGCGCGCGTAAGTACGGCAAATATTCTGCCCCGATGAACGCGTAATCTACCCGTTACGTTCCCGCTTTCCTCGTGGATTCTGAAATTCTTGAAAAAAAAGCTGCCTTAATGGATGAAATATTTAACCGTAGCCGAGATAGTAATTTCTTTGAAAAAGATACCTCTGCGAGATTTAATTAAAATCATATCCATCTTGCTCGGTGGAGATTTGATTTAATGGAAAAATGACGCGTCGAGTGGCTGTCTGTGTTCGTTCGGTAGAAATCTACAGCGCGTACGATTAATGCTACTATACGTGGAATACCCGAGTTAACGCGAACGCGAACAAGTGGAATAAATTAGCAGAATAGGTCCATTCACTGGTCAGACGCAGCAAATTGCCGACGCCGGCGCTGTTTGCGCGGACGTCAGGAAAAATTCACACGTCCGTTAGAATCGTGCGCGATCAAGAAATTTCCCCGACTAATTTCCCGGAATTTATTCGAGGTCTGGCGATCGACCGCGCGCGTTTGGAACGATAAACCGGACGCGTGGATAACGAATAGCGGCTGGTTCGGCAAATTATCGATAAATTTGCAGGCGTTGCTCGGCAGTGACGATCGGCGAGAACGTGACAGTTGTAGGGTCTTTCGTCGGATCGCGTAACCGTCGGTTTACGTTCCGGTCGTAAATCTTTCACGGCGAAGCGAAAGACGAAGGAGCAGCGCAGCCGGTGAGAGGTCATCGCTTAAGATTATCGCGGGGCTTTTAACGATCCGCCATCAAACCACGGACAGTTCGAGCGAGATACGATTTCGCGGATACGTTACGCGGAGCAATTCCTGCGACTAAATCCTATAGCAATTGAATGTTCCTACGTGTAAACGGTCCGCGTTATCGTTGCGCTTCCTTCGACGCGTTCGACGCGAAGATCCCGTTAAACGAGCTATACGATCGCGGCGCCGCAAAAAAAAATAAAGGAATCCTTAACGATCGAACTTGCCCGAAGACTCGCCTAACCGAGAAAACTGTTCGAGCAGGCGTTAACTGAAAATGTCTGGATCTCGATTAACCGAGCTTCGATTTAAGCAGCCGGCCACGCTCTCGATTAGTCCGTGGCGTCCAAGTTTTACGATAGTTTCTCGTAGGAAACTTGCGCAATTTCCGCTCGACGCCACTTCGATCCCGTTCAAACGCAAGGCGAAAGTAAGAAACGGTCGTTAAAGGCGTTAAGTGCTTTGTAACAGGATTAAAACGTACGCTTCTCCCGACGATGACCATCGTCCGATGGCGGTAAACCCCGCCGCGACGTTAACCGAAGAATGGACTGCGATCGTCTTTCGTACGGCCGAACGTTCGCACGAGTCTTCGAATCTGTTAAGCGCTTCGTAACTCGATTCGAATTTCTCCCGTTCCATCCGTCCTTCCTCTCCTCTCCTTCGTTACCTTTATTCGTTAATCAGACGACTGAAACATTAAACGAAATTTGCTTCCGACGAACGGAGTTCCATCGTGTCGGCGTTTCTCGGCCGATACAAGGACGGATTTATCGACCCTTCGAGCGATTTTCCAACTTGTCCAAATCACTTTGCGGGGACAATTTCAATTCGTAACATAGGTTGTATCAACCGTGACGCGCTATTCCGTCTTTCGGTATTCTTGCCGATGCGCAATCTGTTGCAATTAGCCGTCTCCTGCTTACCTTGGTCATTAGCGGAGATCGCGCTATCGCATTCGCCGTGACTGCGCGACTTTTCTCGTTACAGTCCCGTTTCATCGCGTTATCGTCGACCTTCCGCTTTTCCAGAAGCGTTCTCGCGCCACGTTACGTCGCGTACACGCAATTACGTCGCCGTTCAATGCCCTCCGCGTCGAAACGCTTCGTCAGAAATCGTTTTGTTCGCTCGCACGGAAAAGGAAATTCCACCGTCGACGAATCGAAGGCGATCAACCCGGATGGAAATAAAACCGGATCGAAGTTGATCAACGATCGGTCGAACGGCTCGATCCAAGGCCAAAGTTTCGTTAATTTCGTCGCGTGCAAACTCGCTGATTCTTGAAACGGGATACCTAATTAACGCTCGCTTCGCGTTCCGCTGGTGGACTGGGTTAATCGCAATTGCGCGCGAACGCACTTTTACGCAAAGGTAATCAACGATACTGTGGGCGTTTCCAACTCTTCATACTCGCCTAGGTATATCCAACGTGTGGATACTCGCGCGTGTTCCGTCGTTGGTTGTTCGAGATAAGGTCGAAGAGGAAAATCAGATCGAAGGATTTCGTTTCGAGTAAATTTTGAAATCGCCCGAGATCGCTTATAGACGATAGCGTACGTACGACTAATTCGAACGACGGACGACAGCGTGCTGTAAGATTCGACGAGGAATCGGATAGCAATTAGTCGTTGCTTCTGACCGAGATGGTCGATTAAGGCCAAGAGGCGTCGTTTCTTTCAATTATGAAGAAACGCTCGTGAGCCGGTATAACGCTTCGCTCGACCAAGAGAAAGGAACGTCCTGATCGATGAGAGCATTAACCCTTAGACAAAGAGAAGTTAGACGTTGAGTGGCGAATCCAGACGAAAGACTGATAACGATTTCGAAATATTCGTCAGATTCGTTGACGTATCGCGAAGGAAGGGAATCGCGCATAGTTGATAGCCACATGCGTCGCGCGTTGCCCTCGAGAAGCCGAGATGCTGGACAGATCGCCGGAAAGAAGAAACGGAAGATCGTTCGAAGATCCAGACGCTGAAGATAACGCTGGAAAAAAATGCAACGAAACAGCGCGAAAGAGGATATAATTCGGGAGAAAGAGGGGGAAATAGGAATACGTTGATCCGCGCAATGCTTCTCGCGGTAGTCAGCTTTAGCCGTGTCACCGACAAACTTCCGCTTCACCAACTGTTGCCGAACAGTGGTATAACGTTTCTGGTATAATTCTGCAACGGTTCCGTTCTTCAGAGAGAGAGAGAGAGAGGGAGAGAGTTAAGCTCTGTCCGCGTTTGTGCAACGCATCGTTCGTTCGATCCTCGAATAATTACAGGTAAGCGTTGGAGCGAAAGGAACGACGAGTCGGTTCGTCGAAGCGACAGCTTCTTGTTTAACTCATTCGTCGCGCGGCTCGATCGAACTTCTGCCGGAAGTATTTCGCGCATTAGACGAGCGCTTTTCAACCGGCCAGTGATCTCCTCTCGTCCCCACGATTCGACCGTACTGGTCAAACTTGGCGAAAGTTTCTCGCTTTCTTCGTCGTTGCTCTTCCATGGAACGTTCGTTTTCGTGCCTTCGCCCTTGTTTCCGGGAATCGTTTCGCGGAAATCGCACGAGGAAAAGCACGCAGATTCTTGAACGATGACCGCCTGTTAAGCTGCGCCGATGTACGCTCGAACTTTGAGAAAGAGAAGCAACGATCCACGTTTTTTCGGAGCCTGGCGATATTAAAATTGGGAATAAACGCCAATTTCGCGGACACTCGTAAGAAGAGATATATCAGCTTGTGTCAACTAGCCGCGATATTAAAGGGAGCGGGATGAAAACGCAAGAGGATTACGCGTATTGTGCACGGTGTCAGAGATAAATGACAACGAATGCTCGGCGCGTGTCGGGGATTATAATGGGTCTGCGTTTGGCATCCATAGAGACGAGTCTAGTTCGTGCGAATATTTGAAAAAGGAAGGAGGAAAAACAGAAAAAAGGAAAACAAGAGAAAAAATGATGTACACGTTAACGAGACTGTGAAACGATGTCGTTTGCTATGCAGATGACGATATAGACTGGGCCGCGTTCGAGAGCACTCTGGGTATTTACCGGAGTCGATAAACCGACCTTACTTGGTAAAAATTTCATTGCGTTCGAGGGGGAAGAGGAATACTACCAGCAACGTCCTTCTAAAATGGTAATTCCCAGTCGCTATCTATAGAACGAACGATAGGTACACCGGTCTTCTAAGAATAGCGACGGGTTATACTCGAACGCGATGTTCGCGATTGCCTTGATCCTCGCGCCAACTTAGTAGAGACAACTTTGCAACTGGTCGGCTAATCGCGCGTATACGAGGTTTGTTCGGTCGTAAGACGAAGCGCCAATTACGATACGTCTTGGCCTATGGTTACGTAAAGTATAATCCTTTTAACCAGCCTGTAAAATTCCTTAGAGTTTTCCAATAATTGTATCGCGGTGTCCTGATACCTACGATCGGCAGAGATACAGCACAAACATAACGTTCTACGTGCAAAAAGGATCCGACTGTCTTTCTTTCGTGGAACGATCGGTGACCTTCCCTCTGTCTATACGCGTACAGTTCGACGGTTGTTTCAACACGGAGCTGGGTTTCGCTGGGCGCCGACTCTCGTTGAAATTCATAACGATCGCGCGGATTTCTCGAGATCGTTGGTCGCAAGAATCTCCGGATTCTAAAGTCCGTGAAACGAATCCAGCTCCGAAACGAAGGGAATAGTTTGTAGTGATTCGCGAAACGTTGGTCAAACGCTTTAAACGTCGGTAAAGTTGACCGCCAAATTGAACGAAAGGAAAGAAAAAGAGAGAGGAAGACGGAAGAACGGTGTTTGCCGCGACTTTGCTCGAAACGAAGTAAAATTAGGAGGAACGAAGCAAACGCGAGACCATGACTAGACGAAGCGAAACGGGTTAATTAAAATCTGTCTGAAATTTCCGATGATAAATTCGTGCTTCCCAGAGCGTATGCCCGAAAGAGGACTCGGATATAAATTTCGATTTAAGGGACGCGGTCTGGCCGCTTTTAATAACGGGCCAAGCCGTGGCTGTAACTTTCCTAATTACTCCAACCGGACTACCGCTTCTTCCTCTCTCTTACGGACAGAACGCTCTTCCTAGACAACGAACCGTGCCTTTAAAGGCGTTTCGTTGCGACTTTCAGATTCCTTCTTCCGCGATTTCCAACTTCGAAGCTACGAAGCTAGAAATTTCGCCGTATATTTAGTCGCCTTTCGACGAATACTGCTCTTCTTCGCATTTTTCTATAAATCAAGACGCGCGCGTATCCCTGAAAGAAATTACCTTCTATATTTCGCTTAATATCGTTCCGAATTTAACAATCGAACAGCAATTCTGTTGGTTATAACGTAAATAGATATAACGAAAGTAGAAATAAAATAAAAATATCGGTAATTGGCGTTCGTCTTCTTGCGTGCAAGTCGATCTAACCAAGCGAACTGCCATTTAGTCGACAACGCGTCGAGAACCGGTATAAAGAGATAGAGAAAGACGCGGGAGAACTCGTCTCGTCGTTCCGCGTACACCGTGGCGTATTCACCGTGTAGCACAGTGACAAATCCGGCGAGACAGCGAACCTTCTATTTTTCCGTACGTCGCGCGATGACCTTAAGCCCTTTTACCACCCGGATACGGCTACGCTTTCTTTCGCCAAATCGTACGAACCTTGTTCGCAGTGCGTGCCATCGTCCGCTCGACGAAATACGAAGAAGAAGATTCTCTAGCGGGAAAAGAGACCAAGCCCGGTCTCGATGAAACTCGAATTAAGGATATCACGGTTTTATCCCTATTTACGTTATATCGTGGGAAAATATGGCGGACGGTGGTTAGATTACGTGCTTCGTCTCTAACGAGATTACCGGGCGAAGCTCGCGTGACAGCGTCGGTATCCTCTTAAATTCGCCTACACGCGAAAAGCGATATAAAGACGTTAGAGAAGATTTTCAGCGCGCGTTCATTATGTTGCGGACAAGAAATTCCATAACCACGAAATTCAAATACGTGGCCTTCGTAAACGCAGAGACGCGTACGTTCGGAATCGTAAAAGTCGTCGTAAACCGTTCGTTTTTACGGCTCGACGCGGTACCCCGCTGTTCCGCTACCTAAGAAACGTCGTCAACGCGGCTGCATCTTTCCTCCGGGAAGAGATAAAACGCGAGAAGCGACAAGCACGAGCTTCGATGCAAATTCGCGTGCTCGAAGGAATCGCCGGGAAAATGCGCGACCCGAAGCGCGATCGTTTTTCGCGAAAGTTCGCGATCTCGGCGTTAAATCGGTCCAGCTTCGAAATAGATAAAGGATGGGAATAGAACGCTGCGAAAGACGCGTAGGCTTGATCGGTTCGAGCGAACGCGTACGCTCTTCTCCTATTCTTCGATGGGACGAGAGTCGCGACGATGAAGCGATAAAACGGTGGATGGGTGGTTCTCGGAAATGCGTAATAACGCGATTATCGCAACAGCTTTATCGACGGTAAAGTCCTTAGCGTTACGGAGCGTGGTGGGTCGACGGGGATACGACGAGAGGTCGAGCGCCGTGCATAATGCGGCCGGTGACCAATAGGTTGGAGCGTCGTGCGAGATCGCAATGAACGGCGAACGATGAACGAGCGTCTCGTTACCGCGAGGTGATCGAGGCGAAAACGGAAATGCGTTTATTGACGAGCGGCAGGCACTCGAGGAAAATGATTGCTCGACAGGGGAACAATGATAATTCCGCTCGGTCGCGGCGACTGGCAGCGAATAAAGCGAAAGCTTGACAGAATCGCCCTCGGCCTGCCTTTCTGCCTTCCTGCCCGCCATTATGCCGGTGTCGATCGAGTGGAAATTAATGGCAATGACGATAATTGCCTCTATAAACGTACCGTGTCCACGATAAAATCCTCGTTACGACCCAGCGACGGCTATTCCGCCGAGAAAAGAGCATTTCATTTACGATGAAATTTTATGCGCGATCGGTTCCCATCGTGTCTACCCGCTGTACGACGAAACGTCCAGCTGTATCGCCTTCGCAAACTGCCGTGAAAATTGCTCCAGCACGCGACAGGTACGTAACTCACATTCGGTTCGTCGAAACTGTTCGTTAAAACGGTATTTGAACGCTGGCTTACGAACTTTCAACGATCGTTGCGTTTTTCACAGCGTGGAAAATTCGAAACGGCAAATACGATATCCGTACCCGATCTTTTTGTCTCTACAATCGTCCGATCGACTGTCTTTCTCCAACGAAACTCGAAAATCACGCGACAGAATCGTGGACGCCAAAGTAATCGGTCGTTCCTGTTTCGCCGAATCGGCGAGTCCCCTCTATCAACCACCGGAGTAACCGTGGACCGTAGATACGGCATAAATTTCCTCGTTACACCTTTGTCGTTGCGAACATGGCCGACACGGACGAAGGCGGAGACGACTCGACAAACGGAGCGCGGCTTTCGTTTCGTCGATTATTCCGCCCAGCGTCACGGCGAGCGAGGAATTTTTGCATTTCGATCACGTAAAGGAGCGCCATTATTAACGAGGGCCGTACGAATGCATGCAACAACGCGAAGATCGATCGATGCGGCGCGGCGAATTTGTTATTTTATTAATGCGTATTTATTCCGGTCAATCGAGAATATCAATTATCTTCTGGAATATCTGTCGCGCGTCGCATTATTATTCAAATTCTTCGGACGCGCGGAAGCACGTGGAGAACTTTGCTTAAAAAGATCGCCACCGTCGCCATTATCGTCGCTCTCAAGAAAAATAAATACCGTTCGAGGGAGAAATTCTGCTTCTTCGAAACGAGTTCCCGGCCGCTCAAATATTTGCCGATAAAAAAACGGACGAAACGCATTCCGCGGTTCTCTCGCCCTCTCATCCTCCCTCGTACCCTCGCCGACGCGATACACCGATATACCCTTGTAAATTACGCACTCGGTTTACAGCGAAGCGTCGTTCCGTCGAGTACTTGTTTCGCGCCGTTCAATAACGCGTTAACGCGGAAACGCGATACTCGCGGTTGCTGCTTCAACGCCACGACGATCCGACCAAGTCCTCCAAACGCCGATACGTGTTCAAGGAATCTTACGATACCGCGGTATTCTAATTCCACTTCTGTTTCGGTTTTCACTTTTGCGCGAAAGTTTACAACGTATAAGAATGATTAAAATCGATGATGGAATCGACGCGAAATCAAACGGAATCCTACGCGAGAGTCACGGGACAGGTTGCGGAAAGCGAGTGCGTCCTTGAAGTTCGATCGATCCAACCACGCGGTACACCGCGTTTCTCCCTTTGGTCGTTCAAGCAAATTCCCATAAGCTTTGTATTTACGTGGGTACGTTCGACGAAGGTGAAGTTTGCTGGAAAGCACGCGCCACCGCTGTCGACGCGTCTTCGACACGCCGCAGACGAGAATTTCTCCTTGATAGAAAGGCGCGTAGATTCGCCAACTTTAGATAATCCCGGCGGCCGCCGCTGAATCGACTGAGATCGATTCTTAATACCAACGATCGTCGCTTCGGTAAAACCAACGATTATAAAAGCAACGCGAAGAAAATCGCGAGAGTCGATCGATCTCGTCCTTGGTGATTAACCGGATTTTTTCGAAAGGTGGAAACCACGGTCCGAAACCACCGAAAAAGTTTCTCCACGAGCTTTCGAGTCGCACGTGGGAATCGATAAACGGCATCCGATGTACTCGTCGAAATGCAACGCGAGACCTTTCCTTCTCCTTTTGCCTTTTTCGGCCCTTTAGCCTTACGATTCTGTTTTTAACTCTGATAAACCCGCCACCAGTCGCTTCTTTCGGTTCGCGCTTTGCTCGAAATGCGCAAACGCACGAGAGAAGAATAAATTCGTTGATTCATCGGGATACGTCTGGCGGGACGATACATTTACGGAAGCGAAGGAACTTGACGCGTTCGCGGTTCATCCGTGTTGAGGTTATTAGATGTATGTGAACAAAGGAACGCGTGGATAAATTGTAAGATAGAAAATATATATTTTAAACACCAAAGTGTAAATACGAAGAAGGAATATAATTTGAGCTGGTCCAGATCCGCACGCTAGCAGCATGTCTGCCTTCGTCCCGCTGTCGATGGCTTCGGTGCTCGAGAAAACTAAAAAGACCAGATGTAGAGTTTTCTTAGAAGCGGCGACCGCTTCAACAATCCGTACACGCACGAACGAAGAGATTCGAAGCGAGCGAACGCGAAAGTACATCCGCTAGACAGTTTTGCCGCGACGTAACATCGCATTGTAACCACGCGCTATTTCTATCCTGACCCGATTCCTTTTCGGCCGCTTCTTTCGTTCGTTGACGTCAGAATCTCGAATCACGTTGGCGAATCGCAGACGCGTTCGTTCATCGCTGACCGAAATTTCATCTTGACCTTTAACCGCTCGAGTCCGTAGACTAAAATTTCCTAGACCTCGCTGTAGTAATTTCGCTGTAGTAAATGCGCGTGCGTATTATCGGTGACGCTGCAACATCCTCGTCGGGCTTGCAGGTCAGAAACCGTGCTTACTTTTAACGAGTCGCGCTACGGTTCCATCGGTGTATCGGCGTGTCCCAACGAAAAAGAGGAGAAAAAGAAAGAAAAAAAAAAAAACGGGAGAGAATATAAAACACGATCGATCGACGGTAGGGTGGAAATTGTTTGGTAGAAAGCCGCGAGGCAACATCGAACGATTCTAGGAAATTCCTGGTTGCGCGACAAATTCATTAGGGAAAGTGGCGCGACCGATTAATTAATTAAGCAAAACCGTTTGCATTGACCCGCGTGCGCTCGGTTGCCGCAGCGTTGCGTTAATCAATATTTTAATGCAGCTACGAGGAAACAGTCGCCGCAAATATGCGTCGGTTTTAATGCATCGCCGGTCGGAGAGAATTATGTCGTAACCGAAGCCGATTTACGTTATAAATTTCCCGTTGATCGCCGCGCACCAGTTTCGCCCTTCCTCGATCGCCCTTCTATTAGAAACCGGGCCGATACCGCACTCGTAAAACGACAAAACGGCCACGGCGACCCGGCTCGCTGGAACTGGCGTTCGTTCGCTCTCGCGGCACCCGCTTCGGCCAGAGAACATCGTGCGATAATTTCACGCGTCTAAATTATTTGCCGCTCGGCGAACAGAGAGAACGCGAAGTAACAAATTCGCGTGTAAATCGTCGCGCCGTTCATTTTTACCGTCACTTTGTTATCGACGCGAGACCAGCCGTGCGATAGCCGGTCTCCTTTGCGAAACCCTGTGTCTCGATGATTTCTCGTTTATTTTTTATTTCGATAGGTTCCGCTTGAATCGTTCTCCGCGAGAAAAACCGATCCTTGACGTGCGAGCGAAACAGAGCGAGTACCGAAAGTTCTCGCTTATCGCGTGGAATAACATCGAGCGGAGATCTTGTCGTTGTGCGTAATTAGCGGAAAAAATGGTAACGCGAAGAAGCGTAAACGCGTTCACGTTGGTTCGTGATTGATATTTCCAAGGAACGTTGACTCGCCGACCGATTTAACTTCGTTAAACAAACAAAAACTTGAGAATGCTTTCGTTCCAACGGAATGATAAATTTCGAAGCTGGTAATAAATTCTCGCGAGTGGCAAGCGTCCTCTCGTAACCAGGTCATCGTCATTTTTCAAAAGTTCTCATCTCGGCCATCCCCTGTCAGCCGTTCTCGAAGGAACGTAATAATCTTTACGTAATAAGCTTTGCTCGGGATCTTTTCGTTTCTATTACCCTCGCGACGTCGATGCGACCCAGCTCCTCGTTCCGAAAAGGAAGAAGATCATCGATCGAATCTCAATTTCGAAACATTGCGAAAGTTCGCCGCGATCGTGAAAAATCGATTTTCTGGCACGAAGATTTTTCGCGACGATTCGAACGACTCGGCCAAACGAGTCCTCGGGGTAGAACTCGGGCTACGAGTTCGCAGCCTCGTCGTCCTTCGAACAGCTTCGGTGGATCGAATCGACGACCGACCGACAGCCAATCCGTGAGCCCGGCACCTAACGATAAGACGAAAGTTTCGATTAAACCGTGAATATTTAAAGGCAAACAAGAGAGGCGAAGAGACGAGAGCGCGCGCGTGTATCGAAGCGCAGCTGCCGACTAACGTCCGAATCTGATCAAATCGAGCCGAGCTGTTACCGATCCGCTCGACACGACACGAGATAGATCGTGCGAGTTTGTTGTACAATTTTCAAGGTTCGTAACCCGCGACTCGTAAAATTCCGTAATGTTAGTTTAATTACGCGAGAGGTCTCGGGTTAGATTACTTCTTGCGGTAATTACGCAACGTTTACGGAAAAAGGTGTATACGGCAGCGAGCAATGGTCGCGGAATGAATTAAACGAGCCATGCTATCGACTCCCGTTAACCTCTTATCCCGCGATACGTACCAGTTCTCTGTTTCGTTGAACATTTTTCGACGCTTTCTGAAAGCGTGGTCAGAGATCGGATGGTATTGCTCTCTCTCTCTGCTTTATTTTCTATCCGAAATTAGATATTATCCGGCTCGTGCGTGTCGGGTAGGTGGCACGTAGGTGGGCCATACACGCGTGTGCATTATTGCGCGGTCGTGTGTGTTATTGCGCTTTGTTATCAGATACGGAAACGACGCTCGTGACATTTCAATTTCATGCGACATAAAATACTCGCGCGACCGCATTTACTGCTTACACCCACTCGTACAGCGACTCCTACACGGATAGATAGGATAGTCGCGCGTTTCGCTCTTATTATCCGCTTCGTTAAAGCAACGTTCCACGATCAACGAAAGGAAGCATCGGGTTAAATTCAACATGAGAATCGTAGAGATCTCTACCGCTCTCAACCAGTTTCCGTGGTGTAGTGGTTATCACATCCGCCTAACACGCGGAAGGTCCTCGGTTCGATCCCGGGCGGAAACATTTATTTTTTTCGAAAGATTTTTCCGTTGTTGATAAATTCTACTATCGTTGTTTGCCACGTGTTTGCGTTTCCCGAATAACGGCGATATTTCTGGTTCGTCCGACACGCATGAAAAATACATAAACGAACAAGGAGATACTCTTGTCGCGCAGAGTTCAAGCCGGCGATCGTCGTATATTTTCCAGTTTCCTTTTACATTTTTAAAACGATAGCGTTCCTTGAATTCGATATAAAGGTATCCGTCTGGCGTTATCGCGTTGCACGTGCACGCGAATCAATTGCAAATTCGAGCGACCGTTCCTCCAATCGCAGAACGAGAAAATTTAAACGAGACGATGAGAAGCGCGCAACAGCGAGCCGAGAGAATCGCGTGAGCGACGCACGCTGCTCGAATTAGCGAATTAGCGATCGCGACGCGCGAAAGCGCATACATTATGCAGCAGCCTTGGTGTAACGATCGCGTAAACCGGACACTGCGGAGCGAGGGAGACAGCTATCGGGGCCGGTGTTAAACTTTGATCCAGGTTCGGAGGCTCGAGCGACGCGATCGCTCTACTCGATCGCGAGATATCGTTTGATACCGGTTCGATCGTGCTGAAAATCGAGCAACTGGCCTCGATATCGAAGTTGACGGTGATCGTGTCGCTTCTCTACGACACCACCGAGGCGCTCGTTATCCGTGTTTGGTAAGCGGTATCGGTAGACGCGAGCATCGTGGAAGAGAACAGGCAGAGGAGGCGTGGGGATCGTTGTCGTACCGTGAACGGGCGTTGCGGTAGAAAGGTTTCGTGCTCGCAACTTCTAACGCTCCTTTTACCGGGAATAGGAGTGGCAATACGGCGTAGCCTCGTGGCGTCTTCCGACCTCCGACCTCCGTCCTTCGTTTTTCGCGACTTCTCTTTTATTTCGCGGCATCGCTACGAGTTTTACGACAGTCTCGCTACCCTTTTTCCACGGCTGCGTCGGCTCTCTTTCTCTCCGACGGTAACGGCGCTTTTGTTGTGCTCGCGTTTGTCGCTCGTGCACCGTTCACAATGCACCGCTGCGGAATAAGAGGAAGGCTGCACGCGACGCTCGTTTCTGCCTCTCCAGATAGTCGCGGCCGAGCCAACGAATTAACGCAATCGTTATGCGACAACAGAGAGACTGGACATTGTTTTCCCCGCCCTGTCTCTTCGATCCTTGGCCGTCTCTTTCATTCTCTCTCTCTCTCTCTCTCTCTGTCTCATTCTACTTCATTGTTCGCCGGTATATTTTCGCGCAACGAAATTATCGCGCGCCACCGTTCGATATCGACGCTTTCGTGCGCGAGCGATTTCGTTAATTATCCGCTCTTATGGCCGACGTTCGCCCATCCACTCGTCGTGAAAAATCGTTTCGCGAATTCGATCGCTATCCCGCTAAACGACACTCGAGATCGATAAGCCGCCCGATCCAGATTGGTTGCTCGTCCGAGTCCGGAAACGGGAAACAAGAAAGCGAACGGTCCAACGTTCGGCACGTAGCCCGATATCGAATCATCGGGAGCGAAAGATTCCGCGACGAAAGGGGTAGAGGAGAAGGTTTAACGCGTCGCGCGGCCCGTTCCTATTCTCCGTCCGCGTAGTTTCTTGCGAGCGTTCTTTCCCGGCAAAGTCTCCGAAGCCGATCAGATTAATTCCGGAGATAGGGAACGAGCGATAAGCGCGCGATCCACGAAGAACGCGCTAAGGTAATTTAAAGGGGACGGCGAAGACCGATCGTTGGAATTCGTCCGACCTGGAACGGCTGTTTCTACCTAAACCTGGCGCCGTTCCAACCGAGAGGGGAATGCCTTCGCTGCTCGTAAGTAAGAGTAAATCTGTTTCATCGCCGTCTCTTACGGTGCGCGATCGCGCGTCCACCACGCAGAGAACAGCCCGTAAACGGTTCGATGGAGAAGGAAAATGGCGATAAAACGTTTGACCGCGTAAAAGCAGGAGAGCGAAAAGCAGCGCTTGACCCGCCAAATTCGTGCCGTTTACGCAAATTAATTTTAGCGCAAACAAACGAGAGCGCAAATAGTTACTTTTGAATTTAAAGCGACTCGTCTTCTCCGAAGAGTTCGTCGAGCTCGTCCTCGAGCATATTTGTCTTCCGGCTCGTCTACGGAAGCCAAAGCGTCGAGAACTCGCTCAAGATTTTCTCCCTTTGCCGGCGTTCGAGCGCGTTACGTTCTAGCGACGGGTTCGCCATCGGGCTCGAGTACTTTTCGTTCGCGTTCCCGCGCCTCGTTCCTCCGCGAAATGCGAATGTCACGGCAAGCGAACGTTACAGCCGTGGGGCCGCCCATCCAGGAATCCGCCGGTTCTTCTTTAATTACCTACTTCGCTTTCTTTCGCCGCGATATTTTCGAGTGGCTTTGCCCGCCGCAATTACCTCTCGCGCGCACACCTCCGTCCGACTTCGCGCCTCGCGCAAAGTCGTCAAAATTTCCAGCGAGAACCAGCGAACTAAGAACCACTTTGCTCGTCTTTCGACGCAAATTTCCACGTTGGCTTAGATTTCGACGTTTCGAAGGAAACGACTGCCAGCTAGACGATCTGTTATTACATAGATATAATACCAGCAGCCGTTTTTACCGTAAATAGAAACTCTATCTCTCGCGGTATTCGAGAGATATAGCTGCGGAAAAAATCACCGACGTTTTATCAGCAAAGAAAAACAGTTTCAGGTTAAGAAGCTTTCTCGAGTCTCCTTTCATCCGCTCGGAGGAAAGAGGAAAAATTGCGTTACATATTTCGAGAGGAAAGCCTGGAACGTGGCCGCGAGGCAGAAAAATGACGGTTCGTCGATGGTTTGAAACTTTATATCGCAACTTTATAACGCTGATCGATCGCAATAGCAATCGCATCGGTTGCAGTTTATCGTTGCATCGTTTATCGATCTTTGAAAACGACGTTCTCCGAGACGAGGAAAGCCGAGGCACGATTTTACCATCGCGATCCGATCTATGTCGGTTTTCGTAGGCTTGCCGAAGTCGGGACGATGGCAAGGTGGACGGTAAAGCGACCGCGAAATCCGCGCTATCGCAATTTCCACTTGGCTGAAAGCTCTCGTCTGCCACGGTAGGCTGGAAAAAGATATAACGTCGAAAAACGGCGTTCCCACTCGTTAAAAGAAGGGCTCGCGTTAGCCTGATCTACTTTCCTCCTTTCTCTCTCTCTCTCTCTCTCACTTTCTCTTTTACCTTTCGAAAGAAGAACGTTCGCCATTTACAAAACTCGACGTCGACGAGTATCAGAGACGCTCGGAGAAACCTAAAAATCTCGCCAGCCTCGCCGATCTGTAGTTGTTTGATCGAAATTTTTCCCGGCCTCCCTTTCTCGAGAATTCCCAGCTTGGAGTCGTAGATAGAAATTTCGCGCGTTACATAGCCGCTGTCTCCGAATACGAGATAGGGGGAAAAGCAAAGCGAAGCGTACTCAACGCGCCGTTATCGTATTATGTTTTGAAAGTGGTACCGCGAATGCCGAAGGTGTCTGGAAGCAAAGGGACGCGGCAAAGGTCGCACACCGAGATAACGTTTCGCCGTGAGTAGCAACGGAGCAAGAAAAGAAAATGGACGGACAAAAAGATTCTGCCGTTCGTAGCACGCGCAACGCGTATCCGGTTCAGAAATTAAACGTCCCGGCGTAGAATTTTCTTCGGAAATGAGCGGAGAATAAAGAACATACGCAAAAGGGCGTCGAAAACCGAGAGCGTTTCGACGAAACGAAGCCGGAGAAGGAAAAAATAGGAAAGAAAAGAGGAAAAGAAAAGAAGCGGAAAAAAAGATCCGCGCGAGACGTATGGCGCGTTCCAGCCATTTTCCAAGCACTTTTTCAATCGCAATCACCGTCTCGTCCATCAACGTCGAGTGGCTGTATCGAGAGGATGGATAAATGTGGCTTTCTACACCGGCGACCAATGTACCGTGCCAGTCTTCGAAAAGTCGAAACTCGATGTTAATCTGGCTTTCGAACGGTTATTCTAGGCAGTTTGCAACGTTTCGTTGGTGCAGCGAAGCGACGTCGTTGCCTTTGGGATTCGTCGAGCGCAACGGCCAACCGAAAACAACGATCCTTCGCGTTTGTATCGCTCCGCTTAACTTTCTTCTTCTTTCTCCTCCCGATGAAATTTTATCCCTTGCTAACCGTTTCGCTTTAACGACTTTTAAAGGATAAAAGGTACGGTAGCTTCCCCGCTTAATTCCTGAAACTTCCAGTCCTCTGGATACGCGGGAAAGCTGGTTATCCGGTGAGTTTGCGAAGGAAATCGTTAGCGGTCCTCCAGCCGTCGTACGTACGCGTACAGTCGTATCCACGGCAAAACTGGGACAAACGTTTTTGTTCCGAGGCAACGACTTCTCTCGCGATAAACCTAACGCGTTATAAAGCGTGTCGCGTATCCTGCAAACGGTTTTCGCGTCGGGCGAGAAAAGGAAAAGCGAAGCGGCGACAAAAGCAAGAGGCGCTGGTCGAGCGAGTTCCGTAAAGAACGTCGTTGATTGTTCCGTTTTGGTTCTTCGTTGAATTTCGCGCAAGCGATATCGTCCATTAACGCGATCGTCTAATTGTCGGAGACGGTGTGTTTCATAGGACTGCGAGACGTTGCGACGCGCGAACGGTAGCTTTCGGCTGTCAAAGGGGGAAAGAAACGCGAGAAAGCGAGGGAGAAAGAGTTGGTGGAGAAGCGGCTGCTAAGTGGAGGAAAGTTTACGGTGACCCCGAGCCGAGTCACAGACGGTTACGAACGAGACATTTTTCGCTTAACGTTTAGACCGTGTTACGCAAGAAGTTGAAAAATACGGACATCGTTTTAATAATACCCTCTCAGCGGGCGAGGAAATTCGTTTACTACGTGTCGGGATACGCGACGAGAGAACGATTCCGGTTTTTGTACGGGGCAAGCCGCCGCGTCTCGCGTAACGAACGAAGCGCGAATTTTCTATTCGAAAAGCTGCGAAAGAAGAAGAAGAAAAAAAAAAGTCTCGCGTTCGTAACGACGAGGAGCGTTAAATTCACGAGACTCGATTGGCTGGCGTGCCGGATGGCGAGTATACTCGGATGAACGAGATAAATGACGGATAAAAGGAAAGATTCCACGGAAAGTTTTCTCGCACGGAACGAAAGCCGATCGAGCAGCCTGCTCGTTCTTTTTCCACGGTAAGCTTCGCTCGGCTTTTACGCCCGTCGGTAAACACTGATTGCATCCTCCCGTGTTAAAGCGTTGCACGACACTTTGCTTTCACGACGCCGTTCGACCGTACGCGACTTTGCATCGTCGCATTCGAAACGTCTACTCGCAAAGGCATTCCTTAACCTAGCGCACGTTTGCACGGCGAGTTTGTGTTTCACGTTCGATCGAACAAAATCTGCTCGATTCGATCGGTCTCGCGACTCTGCGCTCCACTCGTTACGAGCTTAATCCTTTCGCGCGTAAAATACGTAGGAACGTTGGATGGAACGTAGAAGGCGAGAGATTTAGATGGTCCGACTATCGCGTGACCGCAACCACTTCTAACGAGCCAGTGGCGCAATAGCATCAAAGCCGACACGAGTGCTCTGCCATTTCGTGCTGGTTAAATTGGTTACCAATCGCGCGACGATTCCTCCCACAACCATGCACTATGTACATGCATACACACGCACACAGACGCGCGATCCACGTAAATCTCGAAATATCTAATCTACGCCTACCGATCCAAAGTTTTTATTCGACCGTGACAACGCTCTCCGATCGTGCAATCCCGTTTATACATTGACAGATCGAACGATCCATCGATTCATTCGCCGTCGTGATCGGCACGTTTCGTTTCTCATCCAGATCCTCGATAAAGCATCGTCGGTTTCGAGCAAAGTACGCAGAACACGCAGAATCATCGTGAAACAGCACGATCTGAATCGAAGCGGAGCATATTCTCTGACAATGTCAGCGGCCCCTTATCCGCCTCTCGACGAGACTGTCGCATCGGACACGTGGCAAAGAAAAGAAACTACGATTTCCCGTCGACGATCGATCGCTCCGAGTTGGTCGTTGCTTCGATGAAAATGACTCGATAGTGTGCGAACAGGTGCGAGCACTAACGAACGTTACTTCGACCGTTGCGTGCTCGTGGTCACTTTACCTGCCTCTATTGCGCCGTCGTTTAATAATCCCTCCGCTTCTCGTCCGCTTCCCACGCGATTATAACAAAACGTTTGTCGAATCGCTGGAGACAGAAGAAGATTAAGCGACGACGTTGCTTACACTCTTGACGACTCGCGCGACAAATTGTTTTATAAAGATCGAGTCGAGGTAGAAAAATAACGCTCTTGGAACACAGCGAGAAATTTCTTGCAATTTTGATCGCTGGCAAAATGGAATGTCCTTGTACGGATAAAGTATGCTTCGCCTACGAAACACGCGTACTCGTACATCTTGAACGTTAACGAGCTTCGAACGAACCGTAATCGTAACCGTATTCGGTATATTCCTATTTTCACGCATTTTCTGCATCCACTCTACCGTTGCAAGTTATTCACGCGCTTTACGAGTGCTTCGTGAACCGTTTGCGTGAAATATGAGACGACGAGCGTATACTCGACGGTGTGTTAGAACCGTGCCAAAAAGAAAAGTCGGAATAAAAGCGCAATCGGTGGAAGCTGAAAGAGGAAAGTATCGGAAGTAGAGCTTGTTAGGTCGTATAAATGTCGGAAGGACGCGTACGAAGCGACTTGCCCGTTTAGGAGGCTGAAATCGAATGAACGTCGGTACGCGTTCATATACATTGACGGCATGTAGCCAACGGCAGGGTGGCAGGGTGGCAGGCAGGCAACCGAGGGAGCTCAGTTTGTCTCGTTGCACGCTCTGCATAAATGTGCAGCGATGCACGCGAGAAACTCCACGCCTCGCGTATCGACATACCGACGCGCTTCACGAGCTAAATGAATTTTGAATTTCGCGTGCGTCACGCGTTCCAGTTGTTTATCATATATACACGCGCGTGTTCGACCGGCGTTGCTCGGCCAAACTACGCATCCATACCCCTAAATTGCACCGACTTCGCGCTATCCGATCCTCATATTTTATCCAAACATCCAAACATCCAAACGGCCCGTGGATCGTTATCTCTCTACCGAGCTGTATTTTATCCTGACTACCATGCAAACGTCACGGTAACGAGATGTCGGAGAAACTTGGTACGGGCAACGGTAACGCGAATAAACGTTGGTTAAGTAGCCTTTATCGTTACAGTGGTAAAAGCACTTAACGCGTGTATATATATATATATAGGTCTAAGGCGAAATATGGACTATCGCGAAGAGCCGAATGTCGTCGTTACCGCTTCTGGCGAGTGTATCTATACGTCAACCGATGTGTATCGGTTATATGGCGTCGCAGAGAACGCAGAGGAATCGAGGTACGCAGCCTCGTCGGTTACTCCTGTCCGGCGGTTACCATCGCCGAGTGGCAGACCAACCATTGCGGATTATTTGTCGACGACGGTGTATTCGTCAGGCCTGCTACACCCCCGTGACCAATTCGTTCGTATTCGTGACAAACTCCCCTCGCTTCTCACTTCGATGTCGATACACGCGCGAACACAATCTCCTCTCGCCAGAAGCGAAAAAGTAAATCGATCGTGTCGTCGAACGGGCAGAGATAAATTATTTGCCGAGCCTCGATCGTCACGCTCGACGCTTGAAAATGTCATTGGGTTGGCTGTACGAATCGTTTCGAGTAGCCGCGATCGATGGAGCTGTTCGACCGAGGGATAACCCGATCTATATCGAAGCGTATCGAGCAAACGTAAAACGTTAATGTAAATATAGATGCAAAGGCTTCCTGGACGCGCGTAAAAGTAACGCGCTAGGAAACGCGTATCCATCTCTAACGTCCGCGTAAATCCCTCCGTGTCCCGTAAAGGTCTAACTCGTCGTTTATCATGCGCGTTACCGTCCGTACAGTTTTCGCTTTCCCCGGAGAGAAATATCAACCGAACGACCCGAAAGAACGCCAGTGAGCGGAAACGAGATCGATCTTGCTTCTTCTCGGATTAATCGAGTCGGCGACGGCAAACGACCGGCCGATTACCGCTGCCGTGAACCAACTAATTGCCACCGTGTAATCGCTCATACGTTTCGTATTATCGCGACTTTAAATTACCTTTTCTATCGTGACAAGGTAATTTGTCGCGGCGACCTCGAGAAAGAACTCGCGGGCCACGGGTTACGGAAGCGGCGGCAGAAGGCGGCTTCGAGGGACATTGCGCGTCACGGTGGCAGAAAAGAAAAATACCACGGCGGTAACTAAACTGGATTATTTAGTAGCGAGCAGCGAGGAGACGCGATAAAAAAGGGGAAAGAGAAACGTGTCAACCTCGTTTTTACGGGAAACGCGATACACGCGTACGCGAACGTACGACGCGTGACCATAAATCGCCCAACACCCGTAAACTCCATTCCACTTGCTTCTTCGTGCTCTCCATTTTCCCCTCGGGGAGACGCGCCACCGAAATGGCTCTCGCAACTCTATAACGCATAACTCGCGCGTTTCTTTGTATTTCCGATAATCCGCTTTCGAGACGGCGCGAGCGTTACGATTTAAATTCCGATCTATGGTTTAAGATACGATCTGCGATTACGGTGGAACAAACGTTTTCCGTTGCGACGTCGTTCGCGCGGCGAACTCGTAACTCGGCGGCGCGGTTTACGAAATCGCGCGGTCTCGCGACGTCTTTGACCCGGTGGCGAGAAGCAAAAGCCACCCTCTCTCTCTCTCTCTCTCTCTCTTTCTCTCTGTAGAATCGTGGGAAAACTCGCGAGAGAGCTCGTGAACAAAAGGCAGAAACGTGGATCAGAGGGGGACATTTTCCGAGACCACGGCCAAAGGACGGCGAACTCGCGTGTGTAATTTACACGCATAATCGTGGTCGGCTTCGTTACGAACCTGCCTACCACTCAGCCTGTTGATCGGCCCGCTATTCCCTCTCGCGCCTGCCTCTGTCAATTAGTATTTAAAGCAACGTTTGAGCGTTCCGAGCGGCGGTCGCCGCTGTTTGCGATCCTGCCCGATGAAAATCGCTTGTCGACGTCGTCTCCACCAAGATCGACTTATCCTTCGTTTACGCGAACGTCGCTCTCTCGCAAAACGCGTCAAACGCGCTTCGTTTCGGTCCTGTATCGTTACGTTTGAGCTGAAATTATTTCGTAATTCTTCGTCGTCTGTCAGGCGCTTGGATCCGAATTCGAAGACGAAATATAAATTATAAACGCGTGGTGAGTACGAGAATCAGTATACAGCTGATTATCGTTCTGCCGTCCTTATCGCGGATTCCTTTCGTAGTTGCGCGCCGCGCAAGAATCTCGAAGCAATTAAGACGGTTGGCGGAGGAATGCTCCGTGAGTTAACGTGTCGGTGCATGCGCGAAGTGAAGCGAAGCGGACCAAAGCGGAACTTGAAACGGAACAGAAGCGTACTCGCGTCGAAAGTACGCGGTATAGCGACCGATAACCTCGCGTACGTTCGCAAATGCGCAACCGTGCGTAGCCCGGTGTGCCGTGCAATTTCGTACGCGACGTCCGCTAATTAATCGCTTTACGTCCGTCTTCCGTTCGACGTTGCATCTTAGTTGCCAAAATTTTGGCAACGAATCGTAGAATAGAAGCAGGAACGTGCGGAAGGCAGTAGCGATTAAGCGCCCCGACAAATTGTAGTTTAGCGTAGAACGTCCCACCAACGTCGTTACGTCGAGTTTCTCGACAATGCGTTCTCCGTGTTTACGCGGCCGTTCACCGTGTTTACGCGGCCGTTCACCGCACCTTCGAATCTGCCCACGAGCAGCGCAGATTTATTCGGCCGAAAAACGTAATACGGAACGACGAAACGTTTCGTGATAAATAAACGGTGGATTTTTATGTATTACGCGTGTTACGCCGGCCGACACTCTACCTAGCCCAGGCCATACACCGCTGGCAAGATGGTATCCAGATGTCTACGCGTCCGTACCGCGTACTCTCAATAGGCCTAAGGAACCCCATAAATCCCAGCAATTTCCAGCCAAGGCCCTTCAGGCCTACCGAAGACCCATTTACTGCAGGGTTTTCTAACATTCATCGTTTTACCACCGGAAGACCCGAGAAAGTTAGTTTTGTCCCGCACGGTGCATCCCATTCTTGCCACTTTCTCTCAGGACGGTTAGCGCCCTTTCTCACCCACAAACCTAGAATATTAATTTATTAATCTCCCTCGCTCGTATCCTTAACGAATCAGCTTTCCTCCTACGACACAGCGTCGTTACTAAACTTCACTTATTCTTCACCGTTAGAATAGTCAACGTGTCTGTACCGGGTCTCTACCCTTAAATCAATCACATACGTAACTTGTACATACGCACCAGCGTCACTATCATCTCTACAAAGTCGTTGGAATAAATATTAAGTTATATCGGTTAATTCGGTGTAAATCCAATTGAACCACCCTTATTATCCTAACCGAAATAGGGGATCGATCACTTCGTGGCGTCGATCGTCTAATCGTAACGGGAATTTACGACTCCCGTTGACGTGCTTTCTCGCGATCGCGTCTCTCCGCGAATGGTCGAATAAACAAGGCGATACATTTAAGACTGTAAAGATTCTTTTACTTTGTAAACGTACGTATTCGCATCGATATCCGCGGTCTAGTGGTAAGGGTCGGCCGAAGGAAAGGCGAAGACGGAACCGTTGGTAATCGACGGGAGTCGATTTCGTCAGTGGGTCAGTCCGTGTCAAGTACGGTCGGTGCGAAGTAGAGTAGGTACCAGAGTAGAGTGGACGCGGCGGTACCAAAAACCGTTCGACGTTCGAACGATACGAGCAGACCTTTTCCCGTCGTTTCACGCATTTCGCGCGAAGGATTTTACGAGGAGCTGGTCGACCGATTCGAGAACCGGCAAGAAAAAAAAGTGCGGAGGAGACGAGCGTGAAGTTTTGGCGAGCGAAAAGCCGTGATACGAGGGGCGAAAGTTAACCAGGTGGAAAGAACCGCGCGCGTTTCTCCCGAGCCGTTCGAGCCTCTCGAACGATGCTCCTTCCATTCTAAAAAAAAAAAAAAAAAAAAAAAAAACCACTCTGGCTTTCCGGTTTAGTCGAGGAAAATAAGCGACATTGGCTGCGATTTAACGCGGAGCGGACATTGTTAAATTCGTTGAAACGCCTTTGGAAGAAATATGGAAACGTGCGCGTCGATCCAATCGACGAAACGATGGCGATCTTATCCCCTCGGATGGTTTCTTAATTCACGAGCATCTACCCATCAAATCTACCCCTCCAAGTGCGGCGAAAGTAAGCGTCAGCCCCGAGGGAAAATTCGGTGTCCATTATCGAGATACCGATATATATCGAGTTAAGGGTTTTAGGAAAACCTGGTGCCTAGCAGCTGAATGGACTGAATGGAATTCGATGACAGTAACAAAGTAATTTCTAGATTTCTCGATTTCTGGCTTCGACGAGAAAATATACCGATTCAAAGCGGTAAAGCAGCCCGACTATAGCCTAAGTTGACGGGTTTCGTCATAAAGATCCTAGAGGTGATACGGGAGAGATATGGGAAACGGGGCGACGTCGTGCGATTTCATAGGCGTGCCGGTGTCGCATTGACCTGTTTTCCGGGGCAACCAACGATGGTTTAGTTTGGTTTCGTTTGGCTCGATTCGGTTTGGCGAAGCTATTCGCGGAGGGGAAAACTGCCGAACAAACAGCTCGGAATGATTGCCAGTGACTCGGTAATCAGGGTTATCCGAATGTTTCACCGCAAACCAGAAACAAACGAACGGAACGAGAGTAGGCTTGGCAAACGGGCAACGTTTCGTCGACCGATGATCCGACGTAGGCGATTTTTGCGTACCCGGCCTGGCATCGACGTTCGTTCGACAGAGATCCGAGGCCCGAGGCCCGAGGTCGTCCTTGCGGTCGTTTCACCGCGTTACGCGGTTGCCGGTTAAGTTTATCAATTTCTTTCGTTTCCGGCGGTTAGCCGGTTCGTTCGAAAATCGCTGGCCCGCCCGTGCTCTCGCCGTCTGTGTCCATTAAACGATCCAATACCGCTGCACACCTATGAATTCCAATCGTTGCACCGCGGCAAAACCATTCGACGATTGCTTTATAGGTTGCATCGATATTCGGTAACTTTGACCCATCTAACTGTCAACTTGGACGTACCGGTAATTAATTCGAGGTCGCGTTTGCAAGCTTTGTCGCCTCGACGCTTTTTCAAACTGCCCAAGTACATCCCGACACACCGCGGTCGTTCGTACATCGGCGTCCAAAGCGTTTGTTATTCCGATCGATCGACTCGGTCTCGATCGATCGATCGGCCGATTTCCAGTTACGCGAGAAACCAGTCTGCGATTCACAGGTAAAACGGTTTTGCCTCTATATGAATAATACGTTGGCCGGTGTAGCTTTTCACCGGTTGCCCATCGTTTCAGCCAACGTACGGACTTTATCGACGTGACAAAGTTTGCCGGTTCGAACGACAATCGGGTAAAGCTTGGACGGTCCTAATTGAAATTTCTGGCTATTCGCCCCCGTTAATCAGTCGCGTTTCCACCTCTGGACTCTCTTGTCTCTAACTCCGGGCTCGCTAACCTATTTCAATCGCGACGGAGATTCGCGAAACCGGTGGCGCTGCTCCTTGGCCAAGATTCCGGTTAAAAGTGATTTAGAGGTTTACCCGGTTATCCGTTATTCCACGCGAGGTTCGCCGGAATTTCTTCTTCGGCGCGTAGATTTGACGTTCCCCAGCGTAATCGAGTAAAAAGCTAATTCGGCGCGCGGTACGCGTTAATTTCCGCGAGCCGGCGAAATTGTAGACGTAAATTTACAAGTTTTCCTTGAAACCGGTAACTATTCGCACCGTCGTGCATAAATATTTCCCCGAAACACGTAGCTCCGCGCGTTTTCTGTTCGAACTGCAAGAGAGGCACGGTGTCTTATTTAAATGCAAAGGGAACTTCCTAATGAGAAAATTAGCCGAGCGCCGCTCGGTCGACGAGGAGCAGCGCTGAAATTTCGTGAAACGCGGAAAATGAAAATGAAACGTCGCTTGTTCGCTCAAAAATTGTCCGCGCGCCGAGTTTCCCTTTCACCACCGTCCCGCTATCTCGCTATTCCGCTTTAACGTTCTTCGTCGAGCTGTCGTGTACAGAGTGTCGCAAAATACGCCACTCTGTCACATATATAATACGTACATGCGTACACCTGTACGGATAGCTGATACTTGTATCGGATATCTTGTAATTTCTCTCTATATATAATATATATATATATTTGTCAAATTCGTTTCAAACTCGTCCAATATAACGATGATGGACGAGTATCGCGCAACGATGCTAATAAAATTTCAAAACGTTTCGTATAATAGGAATATATTCGGGTAAAAGAGCTATCTAATACTTTAACATCCTTCCGCTTAAGATTCCGCGGTCAAACTATCGAATACAAAGCCGGCGAAATCGATCGTGTTGATAAAGATAAAATGGAAAGAAGGGAACGCACGCTAGAAGCGAGGCCGGTAACGGAGAAAATTAAACGGCGCAAGGGGACAGGATCGGTCGGTCGGTGGTCGGACTAGCAACCAGCAACGGTAACGGTAGCGACTATAAACTGCAACGCGATAACGGCGTCCGTGGCGTATTGTGCGCATTGTGCGCAATCACGGAACTCGCGGCAAATGCACGGGCTTTCTCTCCAGCGATACGTCACGCGACGTAAATAATCGCAGACGCTGCTCGACGCGTAGAAACGTGACGCGGCGCTCGGCATTGCTCGGCGCGATAACCGCGATTGGTGGGACGCGAAACCGTCGCTTCCAGCGAAAACCTAATTTCGCCGGTCGCGCCACGGCGACGCTCCGCCCGGGACAGTCAGCTTCGTTTCGCGTTTAATTGAAACGTAACGCGAGAAGGAGCAAAAACTCGAGCGAGAATTGAATTCGTGATCAGAGAATCAACTAAACTGCTCCGAGTATGTTCTTTCGCCTCTTCTTCTCCTTCTTTTCTTCCGACTCGACTCCACTCCACTCCACTCCACCACGTTCCCTAACGATTTACGATAGTTTCGCCTTTACGTCCATATTTTAACCGCTTCCTTCTCTTTTTCCATCGTTATAATTGGTCGTTCTTTCGATCCAAGCGCTGTCGTTGTCCACTGGTTTGGAATTTTCCGCTTTCCTCGTTCCGAACATCGCGACTCGAGTAACGCTTCTCTCGAAATCGATTCGTACGTCGTGGTCATTTTCACCGTCCTCGGATGACCGTTAAATACGAATTCGCCTCGATTTGCTGGATCGTTGGCCGCGGGATCGAAGCGAACAAAAAGACGGGACTAGACGAGAAGAAGCTGCGCGGAAAAAGAATATTCGCCGAGCATCGTGCAACGTTTACATTTTCCGTGCGCGTTCCGTTGCACGAGAGATAAAATCCCCAGGGCGGCGCAGTTGTTGCCCGGAGTTGGCGACAGCTACGATTTATCACAACGCAAATGTAACAATTACCGGGAATACGCGGCGAAACGAAAGAATAACATCTTGCGACGATGAACGCGGCGGGAGGAACGATGAAAAACGAGCGGCCGCTGTAGGAACGTTTCCTCCCGTTCCGTGACGGTGGACCATTTTTGGTTCCCATCGTATTCGCCGAATGAAAAGATGGGAAAGAAAGAAGGGGAAACGGAGCGGAAGAAAGCGAACAAAGCACCGCGTTCGTTGTACATTCGCGCGTTGGTCAAAGTTCAAAACAGCTTTGTGAAATCCGAGAATTAACGAAGCGCGTTGAAAAATGTTTCGCTCGTGGTCGGCCACGATAGTTGCGCAACTGCGCAACTGCACAACTGCACAACCAGCGGCAAAAATAATTTTGTCGCCAGCAGCGATTCCTTGGTGGAGATCGGTGGTCGGCCGATCTTTTTTCCGTGATTTTCCAAAATGAAGAATTCTCGCGACGGAAAAATTTCGCACGTTCGACGGATGGGAAAAGAAAATTCACGCGACAGGCCTGTCGTTAACCGAATTACCTAATCGAAAGAAACGTTCGCACCGGATAATAATAAAGCGGGTGGCCCGGAACGAACGAGCGAGGAGAGAGCAACGTAGCCATCGTACTCTCTGGTTAGAGGAACATTTTCTTAGGACAGAGATTTTCTCCGCTAGGAAGCTGTTCCTGCAGGAAATTTACGAGCGAGCGTTACGCGATCACGGGTCTCGTCCGTGACCTTACACAATAGAAACCCGATTGTGTAACCTGGCTGTGTCTCCCCGTATCTCGCCACTGTGCGGGAAAAACTTCTCTTATTCAAAGTGCTCTATAGAAAGAGAAAAAGCGAAATCGACCGAGAGATCGCGAGTAAATAACGTTATATAAAATACAACGGTTCTTTCTGCTTTTATCTGCTTCTCAGACGACTCTGGTTCACGCGAGAAAGTTCAATTAAAGTTCAAAGCGTGACGTAAACGCAATACCACCAACTATGGTTAACAGATCCGTGCTGGATAGATGGAACAGAGGTAATGAGATAAAAGGGTTCTTTCGCGGGAAGCTTCGGAACTAATTGTCGCTAAATTTTCCATTCAACTGGAGCATTCTTCGATCGAAACGTTCGACGACTTGGAATCGATACTACTCGTTGGAATTCGACGCGCAGGCAACGAAGCGGGCGCGATCGACGTCGTTCTTGCGACGTCTTCGTTTAACTCGATCGCTCGAGGAAAGAACTCTTCTTTTCTCGTTTAGAAAACCGTTGCGCGACAGTTTTTCCATCCGAGTGATACACGACCGTAGAACATGGAACAAATACGACGGAGACGGAACGTAGAACTAAAGGAAACGGAACGAAAGGAAAAAGGTTGGTGGAAAATGTGCACAGAGATCGCAGATGCTTAATAAGTCTGTAACACGCGTGATCGTATCGTCCTCCTTCGTCTCGTTGTTTCGTCTCGACTAAGTTCGCTCGACTACGAGGCAACTCGATCGGACGCGAATCCGGTCAACTCGATTTCTCGTACGAATGAAATTTCCCTCTAGATTCCAGATCGATCGAAACACTGGTAAAGCGCAAAACAGCGATTTAACGAGTTGCGCGAGTATTTGTGCGCGTCGCTCCGAATACGGCTGTTTCTTCGATAAAAACACGTGGAACGTTCTGTTTTCCACCTGAAAATTGTCCTCGGACTGTGCTTTTTTCGCGGACAAAACAACACATGGTAATCGAGCAAATGAAAACTCGCCGAGCGAACGGAAGAAACGACGGGGGACGGAAGCGGGACAGCCCGAGTGGATATTCGATCGCATTCGTCGCATCGCGCGCGTTTCAACGGGAGAAGGAAGGGGAAAGCAAAGCCAAAAAAAAAAGGGGCGAAAAAAGGCAAAAAGAAGGGAAAAAATGCGAAAGGGGAAGGGGGATGCTGCTGTTTCCCTGCCATTTCCATGAAAATTGAGCACTTCGAGAGCTGGCAGCCTCTCCAGCTAGCTTCCAGTTACTCGGCCAACTCGACCCGCGTTTTACTCGTGACGGGCTAGTTTGAATCCGGACGCGAAGATTTCGAAAAAAAAAAAAAAAAGAGGAACCAAAGGAGAGTGGAGAATCATCGACGTTGGAAAATAATTACGTAGCGGCATAATCGATAGCGATTTCGAGGTGGCGAGAAGATGGATCGTTCGCGACCCGAGCTTTTATCGGCTCCTCTCTCTTCCGTAAAAACTTTCCCAAAGACGATAATACTAACGTAACTCGACGGTTTGTTGTCCTATATCGAAAAGCTTTCAACGGCTTTTAACGAATTCTATTAATTTCAACGTTAACGCAAAATCGAATCGGAAGACCGCGCCATAGTTTGGCTCCGGCTTTACGAAAAGCAAAGTTGGTCCTTCCACGACGTAATCCAATTGCCGCCAAAGTATTTCGAGAGTGGACACAGTTGCACCGAAAGGAATGTCAACGTAGCTGCTGAGCAGCAGAAAAAAACACGGCGCGATGAAACTTTACGAAAACTGCTTATTCCGCTTATTCCGCGCGCGCATCCGATCCGTCGTCGCGCAGACGAGTCTTTGAAAGTTCAAAGCCATTCTACTACGTTCTGTCCCCGCAGAATCGAAAGAAAGCAAGCGAATTCCTCGCCGGAATGTTATACTTTTAAAAACTGGGGCAAATCTACTCCGTCTAGCGTTCTAGTTGCGAGAGATAGCGTTGCCTCGGCGGGCGTGAACGAACGACGAGAAACGAAACGATACGCGGAATAGTGGCTGATTGGAACTTGCAAACACCTCGATTCACCTCACGACCAAACTGTTCGAGAACGAGCAACGATTAATTTAGGAAACAAGCGAATTAATTAACCGGTTGATCGGAAATCTCTATTAGACGTGTGTAGATTTTTGTCGTTCCTTGTGTCCGCCCTAGACGTTCTGTTCGTCGATCTTTTCCCGATCGCGATCGCGCAATCGTTCGAAGCTTCGTCGACGTTGCGACGTACGCGACGAATCGTTCAGCTTTTGACGATCGCATAGATTTACGCTATTTAAATAAATACCATCTACCGATTTATTGGCAGTGACAAATTGTAAACGGAAATTCGAATACTCGTGGTTCTGCGATAGAAAGCGTTCGATTCCGATTGGAACGCGATAGAAGACGAATCGCGATAAGAGAGAAAATTCGAAAGTTAGACGCGTAAAAGTCGAAGAAACGAAATGACGGAACGCAACGTCGAATCGATGATCGAAGGGGAAAAAATGGGAAGCGAAGGAAACATATGGAACAGGTACGTACGGTTTAACGGGAAAATACATATACACGATACGATATCAGCGAAACGCTGGCAAGAAATTCCAAGACAGGAAGATTATTCTTGGAGAAAACTGCAACACGGCAGTGTGTAACGTTATTACTCTGCGACTGAAAACATAAATTTCCTCTCGAGATATCATCGTCCCGGGGAACGTGGCTTTCGGCTTACCGGTCTCTCGGATAGATATTCGATCGCGATCGTTGCGAGTCGGAAGAAACGGATAGACCAGACGCGAGACGAGTATCTGGTTCGTAACAAATGTCGAAGAAATGAAAGGATAACGATGAATCACGAGTCGTATAAAATGAATTAATAGAGGCTGTCTGAGAGCCGGTGGTATTCGTTTAAATTACAAAGTTTCAACGTACGTATATCGGTATAGCGCGTAATAACGCGGAATAGCGAGAACAAGAGGCTGATAAATGACACCATGGTAAATTAACCTTTCGAAGGTCCGCCGAAAATAAAGGTGTAACGCGGCAGGCTATGGGGCGGAAGCTGAACAACCTTTCGAAAGAGACTTCGAGTTGATTAGCGAGCGGGATCCTAATTAAGTAAGTTAACGCAATTACCATGCAGGCAGCCGCAGCGTCCGTAAGTCGGAGCCCGGTTCGTTAGCTACTTTTGAAGTAACCCCCGTCTCGTCTCGCCAAATTTACGAATAATGTTCGCTCCGTGTAAATTTTCGGCTCGACCGAATGCAAAATGCCCAACCACCGGCCACACCTTCCGCCCTCCCCTCCCGGCTCTTCTATCAGCCGCGAGAATTTCCCTCGCGTCTCTGTCGTGTCTAATTCGAACGAATTAAACGCGCACTTTCGTGCGCGTTTAAAAAATGCTTCGCCAAACGTACTAGGAAGGAAGAAATTTCGCGGTTAATTTCAACCACGCTGGTAGCGTAACAAAGTTTTTGCATCGTTACGATTCGGCGTTCGAAGCGCCGTCGTAACGGCGATCGTTCCTCGACGAAGATATTTCGGTGGTTTTCATCTAGCAACTCGTTCTTTCGCCGATTACCTCCTAAAGATTCCGCTTGGTTCGCTTGATTTTAAAGTTTCCGTTTCTCCGTATCGGATGATGTCACGGTATACGTATAAATTAATTTGCCGAGTGGCAAATCGTCTTTTAATCGCGCGATTAGATTCGGTGAAAAATTAGCCACGCCACGACGCGACACGACACGACACCTGTTTGATCCAAGGTAAATGAAATGAAACGCGGAAAGCGAGAGATTTCGCCGATTCGATCCTATCGCGGACTACCGTGACAATGCAAAACGTTTTTCGTCCCTCGACGCTCCAGGCGTTTAATAATCCACAGCGATGTCGAATAAATAGGAACGGTAACTGCGTTATAGTACGCTTTCAAACAAATCGTCCGAGCAAATTGTTTTTTATAGTAGCACGGTTGATCCGTCGAAATCGCTTCTCGTGCCACCGAAAGAGAAACCTTCGTTTCGTCATCGTCGATCAACGTTTCCTTCGGTGGAAATACACGAGCACCGCTTTCCATCCGTAGAAAAGATTACTTTCGCGTTCGAACCACGTGTCGCGAATACGAGTAACCGGCTCGCTTTTACATCTTCGATTTGCGATAATTACCGCTAACCTGGGCTCGGCTATAGCGGTTATTCAACGATGTAACCAACCTTTTTCTTCGCCACTGCTAGTGAAGAAGAGATTGAATTTCGATTTCAACTTTTTTTTACTCGAATTAGCAAAGATATTAAGAAACTCGAGGTAGATCGATCTTTTACTTTCATTCGTGCGCAATGTTTATCCGTCGTAGTTGAGATCTGGATCAAGCGAGAATCTATACAAGAACATCGTTCGATCTTTAAAAACGTCGTCGCGCGTGTCAAACGATTTTGAAAACGACAGACGTCGCTGGAGTAACCGAAATGTTGTCCGATAAAACAAGAGAACGCTCTCTGGTAAAACGAGAACCTTCTCCGATAAAAACAAAGAACTTTCCAACTTTTTAATGCGAATTCGCGCGAGAGAAATCGAAGAATCTGAGAGGACGTCGGGACCAGGAGATGGAATGTCAAGCAGGTAGAACAGGAGAAACGCGTTTCGGTAGCGAACTCCATCGACAGCGTTGTCTGTCGACGATGTTGACCCACGAGCCACGGTGCGCAAGGATTATTCGACGTTACTCTATTAGGCAGAGCATTCCGGCACGGAATTACAAATCCACCGCGCCACGGGACAACCAACTCGACGAAATAATCCGCGTATAAGGTGTCGCGAAAAAAGCGAGCTCCGCTGTTCCGTGTTTTTGGACGGACGCCAAGCGCGCTTATTAGTCCCTGGACTCGGTCCGTTTTAATTTCGAAGCTGGTACAACCTGTGAACTTTGAAGTTCGCTTAATAACACGGCCTTTGCTTATTCGTCGCGCTCGCTCGTACATTCGCCGGCGAAATCGCAAACAGAGCCATCGGGCTTATGCATCCGACGATACGACCGATCCATCTGGCTAACGTGGCTATTGAAAAATATTTTTAACGTTTTCGTTGGATCGATCGATACGATGCAACGATCATTAAAGACATAATTAACCCAATTAACGGCTGACCGCGATAAGCAACTAACGCGCGTAAAGCGTAACGCGATTGTAGTTTATTAGACGGGATCGAAATCGATTACCGTTGGCTCGCGAACCAAGTCGACGGTATGGAAAGTTCCGATTCGCGAATAGAAAGCAAGAAACAATAGCGTTATCGAGCAACCAGGTATTCGGGGATAAAAACCGATCGATCGATCTATGCGCGATCGTCGTTCGCGAGACTCGTTCGATCGTCCAACCAACGATTTTACGAGTACGATCGCGAGACGATTGGCAGAGAGGTTCTTTTTATTATTTCTGAACGTATCAACGATTACGTTCGTCGAGGCGAACGTTTTATTTTAGATGCGAGTCGCCGTACCTCGTCGAGTTCGCTTGGGCCAATTGCTTACCAATTCGATTCATTTTCCGATGCAATTTCATCTCTCGTTTCCAATACGCCTACGTTTGTCCTCGATACACGCAACATTCCGACAAGCTACTTTCGTATTGGAAAAACTCGGCTCCACCGAAACTCCAAATTGTCGCGAATACGCGCATTTTATAATTGCTTCGTTTAACCAGACTTTGTCGAAATAACGATTATCGATTCTCCAAAATTCCACGATGCCAAGGATCTTGAACGTTACCGTGTACTATATATATGTCGGGTTGGCGTTATGATTAGAGTTAGGGGCGTGTAACGAATATTCTCTAGACTTAGCCATCGTCGTTATACAATTGAAGTTATGTGAATTAACGCAAGTGCGAGTATTACGGAAAACACTAATGACAATGATCCTAGGTTCGATAACGAATCCGCCGTCAACGGGATGGTAAATGTACTCTTTCCAAAGTCTAAGTCCTCGTTACGATAAAACGTGGCAATATGCACCGATCGTAAAGATGTTGTTTTACTCGCCGACGAGTCCGCGCGAGAGTGATGCTCCAGAGGAAAACTACGATGGGGTGTGCCTAAGGGCACGAGATCATCGGATTCGTCGAGAAAAGTCTCCGCTCGAAAAGCGAGGTTGATTTCCATGTTGGTGGTTAGAAAAGGATACTAGCCGCCCTTGAGAGAAAGTCGCTAGCGGGAAGTGTCGTACGTGAGAAAAGCAGAGTCCTCTTATCCTCCCGTAGTAGGCGATGGATTTACGGACTGTTAGGATAGAAACTGTTTGTCCGATTGAAGGATATTAGGTAACTAAATCCTAAGATTTATTAGCGGGTCTTCAGGCTGACTAAACATGTACCGCGGAGATGCATCGACATCTGGCGATCATCTTGCCCGAAGAATAGAGTCTGTGTGGCGAGCCACGGGGCAGAAGCCCTTGGAACGTTTACTGTCAAGTGTCGCTACGAATATTTCTTCGTAAGAGAGCTGTACAATTATTCTATACCTCTGTTAGGTAAAACGTTCATCCCGTGACCGCGGCTACGTTCGGCGACTAGACGTCGCCTCGAGCCCAAGCTCATTGTCTCAAGTTTCAGACTATTGTATTTGGGTTGATTTGTAAAGACTACGGTATTAGGAATTTTCCTATATATATCGATTAACCGCGGCTACCAGGACGTAAAATATATAAAATTTATGCGACGGTCATAACGTATCGTAGTTCCTAATATAAAGAAGCCTATGTAATAGGAAGGGTGAAAATAATTTGCGTGACTCACCGTTCGCCTAAGGACAGTCCTAATGGTCTCGACTTCTTGTCTCGTCGGCCAACGGGCATAGACCACGCCGCTGAGCAGCAGGACAAAAACGGTGATCCAGATCGTCCATGCCAGGACGTTCCTCGTTCTGGCAAGAAGCTTCTGGGCGGTCCGCGTCGAGATCACTTCTTGCGGAGGGATCTCGAGCTTCTGCGCTTTCCTAAGAATATCCTGGAGTCGTCTCTTAGCCTGCTCTACATCCGGCACCCCCATTTTCTTTATGTTTATCGCGCCTCCACCCTGTTCGTCGATCCGCGCTTCGAGCTTTGACCTCGCAGGATGGTACCCTTCCTCGGTGACACGATTCAGGATGGAGACGTTAAGAAAAGTACGGCTGCAAACGCGTCTCGTACAGGTTCATCCTCGTAGTAACGGCAGGAGCGTCGAGATCCTGGAAAATTTCATTCCGTATTCGCTTCCTCCCTAATTTCCCATCTACCTTAAATTCTTTAAGCGCGCCCTCGAAACTGTACCGGCAATCCGCGTATCTCTCGCGGATGGCTTTGGAAATCGGGTACGATTCGACGGTTCGATTCGGAGAGTGCGAGCTGAATCGCGTGTTTCAACTCGTAAAAGCATCGTCGCTCGATTCGTAACCACGAAGAAAGTATAATGAATTTTTTATAAAAAAAATAAAGGCAAAGGAATATTTTACGAGAACTGGCGGTGGACCGACGCGATTTGCATCGCTCTGATTCGCGATTCTCTGTGTACGTGCGACGCGAGATTATAATCGATCGGTTTTTTTTCAATCTGCTCGGAAGTTTGTAATTTTGCGACTAGAACTGTCGTCGATAACGTCCAATTAGACGCGTGGAGAGTTCGCGGTAGCGACTTAAGAACAGGCGGCTGAACGGAAGCGAGATGGAATCGAGGTTAGGCGATTCGACGCAAAACGAGTCGGCATTTAATTTCAGCCGAGGAAGTTCGCGCTAGCGATCCTAACGTTGCCACCTCCTTTCCCATCCCTTCCTCTTCTCTAATCGATTCTGAAATTATTCCCAGCGCACCACGGTAATTACCTAATAATTCCAGGATCGATCCACCGACAGAACAACGCGATGCAGCGCGAGGGAGAAAGAGCCGGGCAAAGAGAAAGAGAGAAAGCCCGCGAAAGTTCGACCTACTTTCCGGAAGGGGCTGGGATTACAAAAGGTTCGCTCGCGCGACAGACGCGGTAACGTTTCGCGCCGACTAATTATTCCCCGCTGAGTTCGGCAGTCGGATTTTTAATTATCGACGTATCGATAGAACGGAACCGATGCATTCGTTATTCGACCGAGTCGATCGTACCAACGTTCCACGACCCGATGTTTCAGCCGGAACGGTGAATCGCGCGAGAACGTCTCGTCGTCGAAAAAACGATCTTTGCCTTCTTATAAAATTATTTCGTTCGCTTTGTCTCTTCGAGGGTCGTTCGACGTCGGGGGATCTTAATTTTCCCCTCTCGGGACCAAGCACCGAGTCGATCGTTGGCGTAGATCGCGAAAAGGAAAAAGGAACTTGAGGCAACTGGTCGAGGAGCCGCGAATACTCGTCGAATACGGTGAAAAGCGAGAACGCGTACGCGAAGGACGATATTATTCTCGAGGAAAAATATCGTTTTTCGATGCCTGTTTCCAAACTTTACGGCTTTACGAATTTCGTTGCGCCAATCGTGTCCGCGTTGCTAGCGGCGAGCACGCGCGCGGTTACGTTTGATATTCCATTCGCGCGGAACACCTAGCGGCAGCTAATTCTGGCCGTCTTTGGTTTTCGTTACTTTAGAAGCCTGCCGAGCAATAATTAATTTTCCGGACAATGCCTTGAAAATTGCCGCTGTGCGTCGACCGTGTACATGCACGGCTTAAAATTTCCTCCGTAGAAACTTTACCCGCCCTTCTCTGAATTATATTTCAACATCCGGAGGAAAAAAATCTTTTGTGAATCTTTCGCGAAAGTTTCCGCGCCCGACCAAGTTTCCAACGAAGAACACCGAGGGGGAAGAGCAGTTTATCTTGCCGGAAGAACTTTTCCCTTGTACGCCGAGGAAATACCCTTTCGATCAAACCGCGCCAACGAACCGCAACACCGTGAGAGCGGCCTTCTCCGTCAAGATTTTCCCTTTTCTCCGATTCTTTCTTCCACTCTTTCCCCTTTGTTCTATCTTTATCCATGCTTTTTCCTCTCCTCTGCCTCTAACACACGCGTACAGTCAAAATTATACCGATCGTAATTTCCTGCTAGATCCAAACATTTTTGGAAGAGGATCTGTCTCGCCGTTGGATTTTCAACGATCGGTGAAATAAATCGCTGGTTCTCAATAGGCGCTTAACAGGTGAAAGGGTTGCCCGTTGGATCGCAGCTCGCCGTCTAATCGAACTTGAATTAATTTTCAACGACGGTGATTCTCCTAACCCGTTCTACTCGTGAGATTCTCCATCCGGCTGTTCGTCGTGCTTCGCGTAAGCTACACATCCGTTAGGATGAATCGAGCCTCGAATCCGCTTTAATTTAGTTTAATGTAGATGAAGAATAGACGCGTACAAATAGGGAAAACTAGACGATCGCGAGTAAAACACGCACGAAACGTCTTTTGCTTTCGAGCGCGGCGGTTAATCGTGCGTCTCCGACGCAAACGCAAAGTAACATTTGCGTTTTATGTCGTGCCGCATAAAATGCGCCAACCAAACGCATTTCGACATTTGCTCGTTGCGTTGCACCGCGACGCTCGATATTTTATCTTTAAATCGGCGGGCCTTTTCTTCCGTTCAGCTCCGTGTTATTCGTTGATCGCGTCCCTAATTTTACACGCCGCGATTCGACTGGAAAACAAGATCGATAGAACGGATCGATCTATTTTTAAGTACTCGTCTGCTATTTGCTATTTATTTGGAAGTTGTATCTAAAACACCGGGGACGATGTTCTTCGTGGTCGTTGCGATATACGAGTGTTCAGCCGAGTAATAAATAAAAAAGGAAAAAGGAAACGGAAAAAGAGATATCAAACATCGATCGGAATCAGAAGTAAGCGTCTTAGCGACTTACCTTTGGTATTGCGATTCGCGTTCCGTGGACAAAGTGACGGGATGATCTTGAGAGAGCGTGGAGGGGCACGTTCTGTAATCGGTAGCAAAACTCCCAAGAGGCTGATGCCCGCGAAGCTGGTCGAGGAGTAGGTCACGAGACGTTGCGGGGGCGAGATACGTTGTCGCGTGTCTATGGAATCGTTCGCGTATTAACGGGATCGTTCGTCCTCGTAGATCGGTCCTCGAACTCCGAATCGTACCGCCTCTCGTAACGACACTTTTGCCTCTCGATGGCAGAAACAACGAACGGCGCGCAACACAGCCGATGGCACTTCACAGAAAACCGATCACAAAAATCGTTCGTTTTGGTTCGGTGTGGGGGCGATTTCGTGGCACGCTGGCCGCTTCGATCTTGTGGAAATCGTGTGGAACGAAAGGAAACACGGAAACAAGGTCGCAATGCGAACGGATCGATCGTAACCCGAGCGAAAACGGGCAAGAACTGACTGGCCTCGTCGAGGGTAGCTGCCCTTATAGATATAAGACAGGAGGGTGGCGCGTGCGCTGTCGGTAGTCGCGCATGCACGATTCGCGGTCGTTCCACTGCGCTTTCATGCTGCGGACCGACCTCGACGGGCTCCGACGGAAGAACAGCCTTAAAGATCGAAGCAGATTGGCCGATCGGAAGGAAGAAGATCCGACAAAGACGGAAAGTCGGTCGTTCGGTCGGAAAGTGACAGTGGTAAGGAGTGTGCGTCGGTTAACAACCCGGAGACGCGGTACGTTCTCAGCCGCTCCTTCCTCCTTTATCACCGGGAAACGATGAAAAAGTAATTTACACCCCCCCCCCCCCGATCGTTTGATTCCGATGCCAGGACCCTCTCTCGGGACGATCTCGTTTTATGCTCGGTCACGTTCACCCTTCTGTTTCGTCGATGTTTATCTATCGGGAGAAATTTTTAACGTCGTCGCGCGCCGCGATAATATTCCGCGTTAGGACACGCTGGGGGCGAAGACGAACGAAAAATCGCCGACAGATAGAACTCGGGAATCGTAAATTCCAACGTTAGGTTCGCTTCGCCGTGGCCCTTAAACGCGTGGAAATTGAAACACACGGCATAGAAATCGCGTAAAAGGAATGCTTATACCGCGCGGATGTGTGTCTGAACACGGTCGGCTGATTTCGCTGTTCGTCCAATTACGGCGCGAAAATAACGAGACACCTTTTGATTTCTCCGGTTCAACTTACTCGGATATCGTACACGCGGAAAGCGCTTTGCCGTGCTTTCGCCCTCGTTCTTTCGATTCGTATTATAGAGACCTGTTGCTGACGAATATTTACGTACTATGCTAGTAGAGTCAAAGTTCTCTGTCTGCTCGTAGCGCGCCAGCTCGAGCCACGAAATTCCACCGAGTCGGGTGTCATTATGCGCAGGTGTGTCCGTCCAAAATGTCAGATAATCGTTTAAAAATCTGCCAACGTTGCTCTTATCAGCGAAAGGACGCTAACTTTACGAATTTAACTTTCAGCGATCGTGCAACGAGACGCGTTTTTCTTGCTCCGGACAGCGGCAAGTTTAAACGGTTACGCGTTCGAGGAGACGAGGAGCGAGGAAGGCGTTGTCGAAACGACGCAGCGTGTCGTCGCGAATAAAAGAACGCGAAGAAATAGAGGTAACGTTTGAAAGTTGTTCCAAAGGCGAACTTTTTTTTTTTTTTTATTGTTTAATTTTTACTTTACAATTTGTCCAGAAGGACATTTGGTAAAATGTTATATCTAAGTGAGTAAAAAATATAGCACGTGGGTGGCTACCCCCAGCGGGGTACCGTCTTCGTGTTTGCTAGGTTATAGACCTTTGTGAGGTCTGTCGGATGTTTCCCTTTTAGTCTTCTTTCAATGTTTGTTGCGTTGATCGTTTCCGCTGCCAGCCGGTTCGGGCGCGTTGCTATTCCTTCTCTCCGTACCTTCTTGCGAGTCTGCTCCATCTCCTCCTTGACCGTTGGTATTCCCAGGTCTTTCCGAATGTCCTCGTTTCTAACGTACCATGGGGCGTTTACTATAGTTCTAAGAATTTTAGCTTGTATCGTTTCGATTTTGCTTATATGGCTCGTTGCTGCTGTTCCCCATAGTGGAATTCCGTACGTCCAGATTGGTTTTACGATTGTTTTGTATATTTCTAATTTGTTTTCTGTGCTTAATTTGGATTTTCGACTTGTTAGCCAATGCATTTGTCTCCTTGCTGTCTGTATTTTGTCTATTATTGATTTGACATGCTGTTTCCATGCGAATTGCGTATCTATGCGGAGTCCTAGGTATTTTACTTGCCTAGTTTGTATTATTTGTGTGCCGTTCAGGAAGATGCTTGGTGGTATCTGTTTTCGCAGTGCGAACGTGACGTGGTTGCATTTATTAGGGTTAGCTTTGATTTGTTCAGCTTGTAGCCGCTTTTCTATTTTTCTGATATGTTTTTGTAATATCGTGACTGCTGTTACAGGGTCAGTGTGCCTGACTGTGAAAAGGCGAACTTGGCTAAATTTCGCGAAAATACGTTTTAGTATTTTAGAAAGAGACGAAAGGGAAGCTTTGTCTTGTACGCGGAGGATTTTGCACGGTTCCGTTGCAACGTCGCTGATCTGAATTTACGTTCGATCCGTTTACGGATGGGCGACTTGCTCGTTCAAACGCAGAATGAGCGGCAATACGTTCGAAATGTTTCCGCCGGCCGCGCGTCGTTTTCACCCGTCTTCCGTTCCGTGAACGTTTATTCGAAATTCCTCCAGGAGCTTGACGGGAAATCGATGACAGTTAATAAGATTAAAAGACCCGTCGCTGGAACCAAAGAAAATTAAGGAAAGCAATTAGCTCGTAGAACTTAAGCGAGCTTTAACGGCATCGATAACGAAAGACGCAAATATCTTCCGAGAAATCTCGTCGAGTCGATAAGCATTTTCGTTCGAGTTTATGCACGAATCGTTAGAAAGGAAAGAAAGAAAAAAAATAAATAAATTAACGGCGGGACAAATGTACTTCTATGAAAGAAACGAATGACAAAGCGGGGTTAATTTTCATTCTCGCGAGGAATTTACGTTGGCAGCGACACTTTGCCAAGTCGTTAGCCGGTGTCGTTATCGTTCCTTCCGGTTCGCTCAGCGGCTACAATTATTTTTCTTCGGCCCCTTGAAGAGGGGCAATCGCGGCGGTAAGTAGTGGAAATCAAACAGGAGGAAAATGGTTCTCCGTAGAAGCGGCGCGTTACGCCAAATTAATGTCGAGCGCTTCGGTCTGTGCAATCGTCCGCGAAGATAACGAGATTGTTAATTAACGGACGAAATTTTCCATCCCGACAAACTCGAACGCTATGTAGCAAAGAAACAAGCGGGGAACACGAGGTGACAAATAAACGAACGGTACCATTTATCCGTACTAGATAAGAAACTTAAACTGGCTCGTAGAGAGGGGAGCAAGGCGCAAAGGAAAGGAGAATAAAAGCTGAAAGAATATTTCGTTCGAATACCAAACGTGGAAAATCGGAAATGAAACACGGCGAATAATTAGGAAATTCTCGGAAAGATCGGTCGTTCGCTGTGTGTAGCGGCACGAGGCCGTTGTTACCGTCATCTTGTCGAAGCTGCTACAACTAACGACCGAACGCGACGCGTTTCTCGACTCTGACACAACGATTCTCTGTCCAGCGGCTTCTCTGGTCCTTGTCGTAGTATCGCGGAAAGATCGACGAAATATATACAGCGCCGCTATAAAGCGTAAGCGCCGAAAGGGTCGGTACCTCGGTCGGTTGTTCGTTAGTCGCGAGTCGATTTGCGAGGAGTTCGGTAGTTGCAAGCGATCGGTCGAATCGACAGAGAGTTCGAGGCAACGGTCCGGGTACGGTCCAGTAACGACACGCGCTAGTAAAATTAATAAACGCGCTGTTAAATTAATACGCCGAGCGATCCTTTGGTACGTTCTATCCTCGGAAGCTTGAAAAAGCGGGGAAAAACGCGAATACATAGAAATTTCCTGTACGCGCGAATGGTTTGAACGGGAATAGAGAGACGGAGAATCACGCGGGTGAAATTTCAGAATTGAAACGAACAATGTATCCGTTTGATAAAATCGAGACAGTCCGTTCTGCGAGCGAGAATCGAGTTGGGAATCGTCGACCGTTGAAAAAGTTGCTTTTCAATGGAATATTTTGTCGAAGGAGGAAAATGGAATAAGATACGGTACATGGGATCGAGCTTCTCAGCCAGAACGAGAGAAGAACGGGACGATAGTAGCGTATCAAGCGGCAAAAGGGTAGAGGCAATAAGGCAAATCTAGATATCGACGTGCGAATTCTCCGTGGACCATACACACGGGTATTGAGTTAAGTCGTGGAAATCTGTAGAAGGGGATCGGGTATCGAAGGCCGACGAGTATAGAAGGCGCGAGGTTAGCCTTCGATTTTCGATAGAGGCGAGACAAATTTCAGAACGTAACGTTGGTTACACGGCGGTGTAGGGGAGAATACAGGTGAGAATAAAAAAGAAAAAACGTGGGATTATCGAAAACACGAGGCGCGAAGGCGTGAGTGTTTCGATACGAAGAATTCGGTCGGGTAGTTAAAACCGAAGCGGGATAACGATCGCGCGGAGAAGCCGTAATTAACGAAGCGTCGCTGACCTGGAAAAACCGATGAAAAGGGAAAACAAAGAAGCGACGGAGAGTTTAACGGTGACATTGCTGGCAGCGTAAGTGCGCGGCGATTAAAAGTTTTACCGCGACGAAAGTGAAACGGAGAAAACGCGGTCCGGACGAGAATCTCGACAGAGATCGACATCTGAATACCAATGGTCGTTTGTCAGGACATCGCGGATCTCCCTATGGGCGCGAACTCGCTCTTTATACCTCCTAGACAAGCCTGAATCACCTAAAGCGATTGCACGCTGGAAAACCTCCGGGACAGTTCGTTGTCGTAGGGGCGCGTTTATCATTCTGAAAAACGTTTAAACGCCTTCTCGCCACCGACGATTTGTAATTTTCTAACGCGAACATCCTCGTCTCGAGTCCACCGCGTTAATACCACGGCTCGTATTCCATTTGCGTGAAACTTCTTTTCGCGGCACGGATCGCGTTGGTTAATCGAGGGTACGACGCGCCGCGCCGTGCAGCCGGTGTTATCGAACGCGTTGCGTTTTATCGGTCACATATTTAACGTTTAAACCCGCGTAGCCGATCGGCTCGACGGCGAGCTCGGTATCGGTGTCGTTAAACACCGTCAAGGATAATAGCTTTTTCAAAGTCGTTGGCTGCCGCGATGCATAACCGAAATTTCGAAGATAACGATACGCTTTACAAGCGTTTCTCCGGGACCAGGTGAAATTAGATTCGATAGCGCTACCTACGAAACAGCGGCTAATCGAAAGCGTCAACTAGCTCGATATTTTCCAACGTTGTTAACCTGTTCGAAACAACTTTTCGCGATATCTTTCGAACTTTGCGACCACGAATTTCTTCGTCCGCCTGTTGTCACGCTGCCTAGCATCACCGACGAAAAGGAAGATATACGATTCCAGAGTCACGTGACTGCTGATGGCAATTTAGCGAGTAGGCAGGGTTAACGAAGCGACGCGCGGACGGAAGAATCGCATTCCATCATTGGAAAATTGGCTTAAGGCGGAGACCGCGATAGCGATACGTCAGGATTTAATTGCCAGCTCGTCGGACTTGTCGGTGTATTAGCCTCCCTGCCGCCTCCTAATTTCAATTATTATCCCATTCGTTATTTCCGTACGGTCCGCCTCTTTTCGGCTCGGCGTACGCGCCCAAATAAATCTTCGCTCGCCATTTAACCTCGATTTATTCCTTTTTCCTTTTTCCTCTTTCGTATTCTCTGCCCTATGACGCGCTCGTGGATCTGACAATTCGGTAACGATACAAGTCCCTACGCGTTTTCTTCCTCGCTTCGAAATACGATCGAAATCTACGATATATCGAATTAAAACGTATGTGAAAAAATCGAACGATCGTATTATTATGGAACGCGCGAATAGAAACAGTGCTGGGATGACCGTTGAAGAGGCATCGTTCGCGAGAGAAATACGAGTACAAGAGAAAAGTTGACGAAAGTAACGAACCGTTGGACGAAGATAATATTGCCAGTGTCAAGTTGCTCTGTGAATGTTTAAAATGCTCGGAGTTGCTGCTACCGTGTCCATGAATCAAAAGAATAACGTACGAGGAGAAGGGATACGCAAACAGCGACGGTAGAGAGCTGAGCAACGCGAAAAGATGGAAAGGAACACGATTGTCTCTTCTAGCGGAGGTCAAAAATCTTTTACGCGCTAAAACGTACAAAGAAAACCTTTATATTTTATTAGCTCGGTCGAAGGAGATACCGCGAGCCATTATTTTAATAGCGGAGCGATAGGGGAATGAAACTTGGAGAAAGGAGCAGGAATGAAAACGCGTGAAAGCGGACAAACAAAAGAGAGCGGGAGGGAGGGTGACAGAAGCGAAAAAAGAAAAGCGCGTAACGCATCTGCTTTCGAGGTTCGTTCTCTTCCTTTTCATTGGTTTCTTTGTTTCTTTCTCCTTTGCCGCTGTAAAATAAATCATCCGAACCGCTCTACTCGGTCGACGATTTGAGAAATTCCATGCGGACTATATTTTTCGTATTCGCTCTGAAAATTCCTTGAAAATCGTCGGTGAGCACAAAAAGACGTTACTTAACGAAAAGTTCCGACAACGTCTCGAAACGCACGTTACGCGATAACTTGATTCAACGATCGATCGCAACGATCATATAGTTGCTTTGTGACAAATGTAAATGAAAACTTGCAGAGATAAAAATACGTAAAAAGGGGCCAATAATAATGGCCCGGTTTTCTTCACATAACGCGTAATTAACGCGGATTCGTTATGCGCATTTTAATCGCACGCCCCCATTGAATATGACGGTCGAACGTTTCCCCTAAGCGAGGCAGCTCTTTTTTCTCGCGCCGCGTCGTCGCGAACAACAAGCAGGAACACTTTGTTCCGCGATAGAAATTTGCTTACCGGCAGAATCGAATACTTGATTTCCAATTTCTCGTGTAATGGCGCTGGATCGGTGAAAGGAACACAGGCAGCATGAGTTAAAGGCGCTTTCGTGTTTTTCAACGGTCCAGTCCCTTCGTTAATTCCCCCTGGGCAATCTCTTTCCATACAGTTCTTTGCATCCACCGTCGATCGAGACGAAACGGTTCGCGTAACTGCGTTGCGGGCTATCGAACGTAAGCACGATGCAAAGGACATCGATCGAAAGGTCGCAGATTCTCGATCGTAAGTAGAGTATAATGTCTTTTACGTGTGATTTGCATACTCGGACGAATTTTCCTCTCGATACTCTCTGCAAATTCTAAAAGAATTTTTTATCTTTGTCCCGGCATAATCTAAAAAATACTATTTTTTCGTAAAGAAACGAGTTTTATCGATTGGTCGGATTACGACGCCCGGAATCAGCCGTTACAACAGATTAACTCGAAACGCGTCTCTGTAACGATACTTAACTAATTTTTTCTTTTCTTTTTATTTTATCTTCTTCTATTTATTTTGCACTTTAACGTAACTTTAACGAGCTTTCGAAAAATAGAAGCCAGGAACAGCAAAGTACGATACGAACGTATAAATTTTCGCTTTGGTAGGATGAAAACACATAAAGAACGATCGTGTCCAAGTGTTTGATTCCTAATCCACTTACGCGGAAAAGCGAAGCGAAACGAGAACGATGGCAAGGAAGAGAAATGGAAGGATAACGCGGTAACTGTTTCGGAGGCTGACGAGATTAGGCGAATTTGAAGGGGGCAGAGGCAAATACAGGATAGGAAAATGCGAGGCAGGGAGTATGGGAAGCGGTAAAGCGGTACTCTCAGACACAGACCGCGTCGGATAGTTTAGGAGGGACAAAATCTTGGCACTTGCTTCGAGTCGTTAAGATTTAACGGCGTGTTAGCAGCGAATTAAGTCGTGGCTCGCTTATCCTCTTGATTTCTCCTGCGCCTATCCTTCGTGACAGTCGGCCCCAATTTATTAACCGGTAACCGGTGAATCCTAAGCTGCTGCTTGGCATACGCTTGCCAGAGAAACGAGTAAATCACAGAAATCCATCTCTTTTACTTTGCCTCGCTTTATCGAGCTACGCGACAAATCGACGCGTTTTTATTTCCTCGTCTTCTCCTTCCTCTTCTTCTTCCGTCCAGATTTTTCGAAAAGTGCAAAACAACCTATTTAAAGTGGTTCTTCGGTGTTTCGGGGAACAGAGACTCGACAAGAAACGCGAGGACAGGACGGAGTTTAGGAAGAGGCTGCGTCATAATGTTGCGACGTGATGGAACGAAGACGGCTCGAAAGAAAATGGAGAAAAACAAAATCGGTCGAAAAGATTGGCCGGAGCAAACGTTCGAAAGAACGATCGTAGGCTTACGAGACGAATATTCGAGAAGAAGAACTAGCTCCGTCTTTTGCAAACGCATACGCGAAAGCGATCGACGAACGGGACCTCGTTGGAAAGATTTGCAAAGTTCTTACGATGTTTAATTCCGACGCCGCGATGCTCTTGAACGTCGCGTATTTTCGAGTGGCTTCCGCGCGATCTTAATGACGATATCGAGATCGTTATAAAGCTTCTATTAGCTTAGCAAAGAAGTACGACAGGCGCGTGTAAAAGCTTCCTCTTCTAGGCACTTTATTTTTTGTTATCCTTTCAGGATCGAGCAAACTCATCTGCCGAGTTAACGAGAGGATCAAAGGGTATTTCGTTTGACGTACGACTTAAACGTGACCGGCTTTGCGAGCGAGAAACGTGGAATTATGCTTTTTTTCTGAAAGGAAAGAACCGTGAGCTCGAAGAAACGGTTAACGAGATCTCGGCGATAGTCCGCGTCCCCAGTTTCTTGGCCGTGCTGAAATTTACGATAGTACACGGAGCGAATTAGCGTTATGAAGCATGCGAACAAAAGGCAGCTTCTCGGCCTCGAGATCGCACGGCCAGAAGCCAAGGAGGTGAGAGATAATAAGGAGTAATCGAAAACAGTAGGGGACTCTGATTGCGAGCGATTTGGCTGTCTACCCGAAAACACTTTCCAGGAAACGCTGGCCGGCCGGTGGAGGAGCGCTCGGTCGAAAGTTCCTCGGTAAACTTACCGGAGATTTGCCGTTGGTGGATAAACTTTTTAAGGAGATGGCTGGTATCTGCCTTAACTTTTCCTCTTTCTCGCACCAACGATCTTTCGTCCTATCGTAAGTAGTTGATATTCGAGAGAAGAGTGTTGCTTCCAATCTCGCGAAACAGTATGGTGTCTGGTTCAATGTGACAAAATATTAAACAAGATTGAGATTACTCTTGGAACATTAAATTGCCTGTCAGAGACGATCGTGACAGGAAAGAAGATCGCTTACACGTCGTTCGAAGACAGGCTTCCTTCCTTTACTCTGTTTTTCTTCTGCTTTTCCTTTTCTATCGACCACAGATCGATCGTTCGACTTCTCTGCTCTCTCCTTTTACTATTGTCTTCTGTCCGGTGTGTTTCGACATTGGAGGTCTCTGATTTTCGGTAACAAACAGCAGGGTGCTAACGATCAAAGTCGATTCTCATCGACGAGGATTCGAGATAGAACGGGCCGGTTGGAGAGCGAGCGATTCGTAAAGAAGAAGAACAGAAAACAGTCTGTTCGGACGATTCCTTCGTAAGAATTTAACTGGTATTCGATCGGAAAGTTTCCGCGCAAACACGAATTTCATTTACGTTTCTTTCGTTCGGCCGCGATTGGTGGCTCGTCGTTTCAACGCGGAATAATAGATCGACGAATGCGTTCGTTGGCACTGAAACTTTGAAAACCGCATTGAAAAACGAGATTTGCCAGAAGACAGCATCGATAAACGATAACGCGGTCGCGACGCCATTCCGAGCAGAGTTCGTAATAAAAGCGATGATTGTCGTTAGACGAGGGTAAAAAGAGTGGTAGCGTTTTTTTTTTTTTTTTTTTTTTTGTTTCAAAAATTGATTAAAATCAGAAATAAAATTAAATAAAAGCAAGGACGAACAGTGGTCGCGGTAAAGAAGAACCGCTATGAAATTGATTGAAAAATGATATACACCTGGAGCGTCGTTTCTACTCGAACGAATGAAAAACCGATTGAAATCCGTTTTAAAGGAACGGTACTCCGAAAAGCCTCGCTCGATACATTTTGCCGGAGCGATCGAAAAAATCGCCGCTTAACGGTTCGAACGGAATAGGCACGCTGCCGATGCTTTAACATTGAACGACGCGACGCACCGTTGCGTTAATTTCACGTAACGCTTGTACCGTCGGATCGGAAACGAGAAAATCGATGTCTCGTTCGCTGCGACTTATCGGTTTTACTCGTACCATCGAACTATAGTCAAAGCGATTAGAATCGGTGTTTGTAATTAGCTAGAAATTCGATGCGCGCTTTAATCTCCTATGTATCACCGGCTGCTGATCCTTCGAAATCGGGGCCAAGCTTGTCCTTATCCTTCTTCCCTAAGGTTCTGTTCGGTTGAACTTCCCTCGATTCGTGCAAATTCTCGTTTCTTTTTCTTTTACTCTCTCCTGCTTTCTTCGTAGAACGACGAAACGATAGAGAAAGAATATAAAAGAGCGCGAGCGCGGAAAAAGGAAATTTACTTTGGAAAATCGGCAGGCCTACCGTCGCACCGACGCTCGGCCATTGCTGGCGTTTCGGTAATTTCCCAAGTGCACGTTGAAAATTTAGCAGGGATATACGAAATCGTGTCGCGTTATCGAGGATGCTCGATTAAGCGAGCGTGCGCCCGGTTTGTATAAAGGGTGAATCCAGTAGGATCTAACGCTACCGTTTTCGAGGATAATTTATGACCAGCTATTGTACTTTGAATGGAAGTCCCGTTATTATGGAGTGAGCCAGAGGGACAGGAACAGGAACAAACGGTGAAGACAGAAAGAGCAGGACACAGAAGCGCGGAACTCGACGACAAAGAGAGCACGCCAGACACGAGGAAAGAAGATGAGACTTACAGAGAGCAAGAAGGATTGATAAACAGAGATCTGTAGGAGAAGGTACGAGTAAAAAGAGGGGAAACAGAGAATGATTCTCTCTCCGAAACGAAGAAGAAGAAGATCAGGTGGCGAAAGGTAGACGGAGACGGACCGGGAAGGATAGAGAAAGAGAAAGAACAATTGCAAATAGCCCCGAGGCGTAGTAAACGGGGTGGTGCTCGTAGCTGGCTGGTTTCTCCTGCTAAGTTGGTAGCGTTGCATATTGTTTCCTATTCAACCGTTTTGCAGCCTCTGGCTTTTTCCAGCTTTTCTCCTCCTTCCTCTCCTTTCCCTCCCCCCTCCCCTGCCCCCCATCTCTTTCCTTCCTATTGCTCTTCTCCTTTCTCTTTTTTTTCGTTCTGCTTATACGCCAGAATGTATATGTATATCGTATATAATTTATCTCCGTTGCTTCTTCTCGCTTCTTCCTTCCAGCGATCGTGCCTTATACGATAATCATTTTTCGTTATTCTCGAATACATCTTGCCATCCATCGTAACGCGCATTTGCATTCGCCGCGTTTTCTTCCACGGGCATCACGAACAGAACTGACTTGAAACTTTTCGAATTAAAAAATCATCATCGTTATTTTATCAAAGAGCTTTGGTCTTAATTTCAACGCCAACGACGATTTTTCGTGTAGGCTGTAATATAATAGAATAGAATGTATATATCGATATTCACGAGTTACATAGATATTTGTAAAAGCATCGCGCATAATACTCGTATGACATGACGCTGGAAAATCGTAATATCAAGATTGCGAACGACGTTCGTACGCGTCGCATCTATATATACACATAATGTAACACGGCCCGTTTTCTTCTGCGCGCGTCATCAGACGACTAGGTACGCATGACTCCTCCTTTTGCACCGGTTCGTTTTCTTCCATGAAACATGTTCAAGTATTCGCAGCAATGTCGCATTTCGTAGCTTTTCCGCCACTTTAATATTACTCGCGTGGAAAGAGACCGAATCTTCTATAGTTTTCCGATTTAGGAAAAGAAATTCTAAAATCTTGTATCGATCGAATCATCTAATCTATCGTTTCCATCCTCGTCGCGTTCGGACAATTTTCCCTGTTACTTCGAGGCGATTCTTCCTCCCCGTTTTTCTCGAGATACAACAGCGATTAAAAGGAACGCTTTCCCGTAAACGGGTCTTTCGTTGGTTAGCCTTAAAATCGTCGTTTATTGCGAGTGAATGCGTATACGACGATACAGAATGCAGAATACAAGATAGAGAAACATTCAACGAAACGCAGGAAAAGCAACATTACCGATACTAGTTTTATACTTCAGTTTCATCGGACTGTTTCAGTAATTATCGATTGTGCTTATAAAATTTCGAATCTTATTTTGTCTGCATTTTATCACGCGTCAACGATTACGCTTTATCGCATAATTGAAATAATTCCAAACGACAAACGTACGTATTAACTCTCACTTTCAATCACGCAACTCTCATAGCAATTATGGAACAAATAATCGATTCGTTTTCTTTATGAATATAACGCATTTTTTCAGCCGATAATTAGCGGCGTCTGGCACCCGGAATCGTATTTCCAGTATTTAACGCGACTGACCATCTCTCCACCATCCCTCAGAGAGTTATCGCGTTAATCCTCGAGTAATATTTTACTGGAAAATCTCGGTGATATTTTCCGTGGCAGTAACGTAGAGGATGACAAATGACGCTCGCTGCCAGTACGGTTAATTGTCGGCTTTGTACTGCAACGTGGTTATTACGTACACGCTGCAGTTTCTACGCTCGCGATGTGCAGGATGCAGGCGAGAATCGCCACGACGAGGACAACAGTTCTTCGCATTTTACTTTACGACTTCTACCGCATAGGTACCGCTACTCCTAAAACCGCGCCACTTAAACGTATGTATTTACTTACTTACGTAGTCGATGACTAGAAACGACCGTTGACGCTTCCACATATGTATAGTTCAACATTCCATACATTTATGCTACTCTACGTAGACATCTATTGCAAAAGAATGTTCTTTTTAGATGTGAATTAATTTACAAATTTTGTATATTAAACGAAAGAAGAGTGTTTCTTCGTAGATAATATAATATTCGATCGACTATAGAGACGATGATCGTTGGAAATGTTTCGCGATCTTAGAAACACTTACGGCGTTATCGGCTACGTCCATTTTTTGTCCAGCTTTTCAAGATTTTCAAGTAATCGAACATTTCGTGGATGAAAAGTCACCAGCGGGTCGTTTAATTCGCGGGTTCATCTCCTCGCCTCTTCTTTTTTGTCGTTTTTCCTTTGGCACACTTCCCTTTATACTTTTTCTAATCGTAGCCTTTCTTCCATCTGATATTCTGAATATTTCCTTCTCTATCCTCGGGCTAAACGTTCTATTCTGGTTTCGAGTTCGAAATTAAGAGTGTCACGGTCTTTCTCTTCTTCTATTTCCTACCGCTTTTTTTCTTTCTTTCTCCGATGTACCTACTCGTCGCGAAATGTAAAGGAAAAGAATATAGTAGAAAGAGAAAAGTAGGGTGAATAGGATGATATATAAAATTTTTTAAAGAATATCGAATATCGTATCTTTGACAGCTAAGTTTGTACAACATTTACAAATTTAATTGGATAAACCACGCGGTAGCTAATATTTTCTTGCGGTATCTGTTCTATTCAAAGTTATTATCAAATATTTTCGTGGCAATCTTTATACTCTTATCCTTATTTATAAAAAAATGTGCTGCCACCTGTCGGCGATTTCTTAAACAGGCTGTTTACATATACAAAGTAATGGAAGAAGAAATCATTTGGGCAACGGTAAAACGAAATTTTGGAAATAATCTTTTCATGCTTCAGAGATATCTCAGATAAACAAATGGCGTTCTACGATAACGAACATTGGCTTTTGTCACATATTAGAGATAGTTTTTTATCAACCGACAACACAGGTACATAGCAGATTCTATTTAGGTTAAAAATGAACTGTAAACTTCCTTCTGTGATGTTTCTCAAAGGTCAATGTGAAATGGTGATGCTTGGTGAAGATATACCTAAACAATTAAGATCTAACGGAATGTTACAATGTTATCCTGGCATGGAAGAAAGCGACGATGAAGATCTAGATGCTCTCGCAGAATCCTATGACGTACAAATGGGTAAATTTAAAAAAGAGAAAAAATAACAAGTATTTTTTCTATAAAAGATGACGTTACTTGATTTTATAACCAGAAAGCAAAAATATCTGAAATTTGTTCGAGATAAATATATATACTTTAGATCTGTGATTTTAATATTGATATAGATATGGAATACAGTCACAGAGAACGCACTAATACCGCGCAAAGATTAGAGAAAATGGATCTCGAAAGGGAAAAGGCTGCTAAAGTCAGTGTAAAGTGGAGAAATGATTCTGTCGTACCTGTTACTCAACAAACAGAATTATTTCAAAGGAAGGATTTTCGTAAAAAGACTGGCCAAACTAAAAGATATTCTCTCTTGTCTGAACAACTTGAAAAGTGTCCGAATGTACCGCAAAATCCATTTATAGAATACGCCAAGTTCGATGGCAGTGTACGTGTTAATAAATTTTTGCAAATTTTAGCGAAATTGCCGCTTGACGATACCGCTTATATGAATTTTATTGCAGGCACAAGTAGATATTCCTATAAGAAAGTATAGGATATTTATGTGTATGTTACCTAAAAACCAAAGAACGTATCCCATTCATATACTTGTACTTGCTACGGCAAAAGTGCTAGAATTCATTGGATTAATTTGCTATAAATATGCAAATGAACATCCAGATCACCCTTTAAAGTAATTACTCTAAAGAATTCTGTAGTAGTTTGTATTGTTCAATTTATATTTAACCAGTACAAATTACGCCGATTCTTCGATGTTTTCAGGGATGATATCACGAGATACGGCTTATATTTTACTGAAGATGACGGAGAAGTTGACTGGGATTTACCATGCTTGGATCCTAGGGAAACGATATCTAAATTTGAATTCACAACGTTAGGTCTTGCCGAAATGAAACCCAGCGATAGGGCGCGGCACAACATGTTTAATTGGGTTGAATTAACGAACGAGGAAGATTTTCTAGAAGGTCAAAACGAAGAAGAAGAAGTTGCCGAAGATTTAGCAAAAATGGAAGGACATACGACCGCTATGGAAGCCCCGTTGTATCAGTCGTACAGGTATTCTTTATTTATTAGAATCATAAAATAACTTGCAAGTAATACGTAACATTTTATATAGGGTATACATAATTAATAAAGTCAGGACAAAGACTGAAATATATCTAGGAATCTCTGGTGAGAAAATTGAAATCAATCCAATAATAACGGGGAAAGGTGCAGGACGCTTTTGGAACAGGCAAAGAGCTGTTAGTTATCAAATAGACAATATTGCCTGGTGCGAAGTGACGGAAACAAAGGGAACGAAAACAATTTTTACATTAGTTTATACACCACACTCGTCTACTTCCGAAAATATTTTAGGTTGGTCTAGTTTAAACATTTTATGTAACATAAACAAATTGCCCATGAAACGGACATAATGCTAAGAAGAGGTGTCGTGTTTTCACAGTACCCTCTGGACAGTTGCATTCTCTGCATCAATCAGCATCGTTTAAAAACCATGAATTTGAAGCCGATTCGATGACGGCTGAAGAAATTGTCAGAAAAATAAATCATATATTGGAATTACACAATAGCATATCAAGGAAAGAATATCTATCTCAGAAAGAAAGAAAAGCGGCAAGACGGAAAAGTTTTCATTTGCATAGATGACAGCTCTATTGGTTTCTATATTCTATTTTAAATTATTTAAAACATTAACTATGTCAATGTGATAAAACAAATGTTTACTTCAATACACATACAATCCTATTGTCATTTTAATGGTTGCACCATAAATCTCTCGTACCAAGATAAAATTTTTATACTTTGAGTATTTAAGTGGTAAACGATATTCTTATTTGTCCAGTTATTTAGTCTTGTTTAGAATGTGAATATATATACATTTATTTATTTATTTATTTTTTGTATCATTATATTTATTTTAATATCTACCGAGGTAAAAAAATTATACATTTGCATTATGTCAATAATTAATCTTGTGTTAAAATTTATTTACAATATGCAACGGTATTTCTAATGTCATGAGGCTAATGACTCAATAATTTTGTCATTAACCTTACACAATCTTCTTTCCATTTGCCGAACAAATCTTTGATTTAATTTGTAAGTTAGATTATACAATACCGATGTCTTTGCAACTATATCTGACAGCCTTTTATAATTTCTGTAGATATGTTGATAATTTGGCCGGGCTGTAACAAAGGCTTTCTCATATTCTGCTAAAACATTCAAATCTAAAAGTTGTCCTTGATTCTCTGAATATAATTTTTGCTTTGCAAGATTCTTTCGTTGTACTTTCCTTTGCTTTAATGTCTCTATCCATTCTTTTCTTTCATTTCTTAAGTTAATTATATATTCCTCTAAATCTATAGGTTTTTCTGGCGATATTTTAGATACGCATTTTATTGCATCTTCAGCATCAACAGTTTTTCCATCTTCTACACACTGTGCACCTTCAATTGTAAAATATCATTTATTAAATGTCGATTAAAAATTAATTTTCCTGATAATTTATTATTGTGCGAAATCTTACTGAAATGATATGTTATTAGTATTTTTAAAATATTGTAAAGTTTCGTACAAAAAAAATAGAATAAATTAACTAACCTTCATATTCGTTAAATGTAATTGTACGACTTTGAAAAACAGAAGATCGCCGTTTATGAACAGTTTTCGTACATTCTGAGTTCTTCTCTGAATGTGATGTGTCTACTGAATGAAAATGATCCATTTTATCAATTAAATATTATAATTCCTATAGAAAAATAGTTTGCAGCCCCGGCAAAGATTCAGTTGAATTTCAAATGAACCAATCACAACGCAGTATTAAAGATACATTTAGTAAACCGTACAAAAAATAGTATAAACTTATAATTTCTCATTCTATTATTGCAAAATTCTATCAAAATATTTTCTATGATCTCTTCGTGAAATTTAAAAATATCCCCTTCATAATGCAAGAATTATAATATTTCAAATACGGATTTTAGATTAAAGGTTAGAAGAAGAATATTAATCGATTATCATTCATCTATTGGTAAACTAAATAGATTTAATTTGTTCTTATATGTTAAAAAACAAATAGAAACAAATATCCTGTACTTCTTCAAAAATTCTGAATATTACATATATTACACATTATAAATCTTACTAATTATAAATCTTACTTAACATTGAATCAATGTTTTATTAGTAAAAAAATTTTCAGTTTTACTAAAAGGTTCTAAGAAAGTTTAACGATATTGCTTAAAAACATGTGTTTTTTCTTTAAAAAATATCTGTAATATTATTCAAGGTAAAAAGAAATTTGCCTATATATTATAGAAAAGTTTTGAACTCTCCAGAAATTTCTACTGAGTGTACGGTGTGTAGTTTGCAGTCGATTCGTCGATTCTCAACAGTCGAGACAAATTTGTAACGAACGAGGTGTTACAGTCAAGAACCATTGAATTATACGATTTTAACGTCATTATCAATAGGATAATCGAGTGAGTGTTAACTTTCTTTTTTCTTACCATTAAACGTTTAGAAATTCTATTTGTCGCTAATTTTGAAGGAAGAAATGTCGACAAAGGCTGACGAGGTAAGCAATTTTTAAATTTTTTAAATTACTTTTTACATCATCAATGATAAGAAAAATATAGCGCATTTTGTACAACAAAACAATGATCGTATATGTGACTATAAAGAAATACAATTCCGATATAGTAAAATATTAGAGCGTGCTATCCGTATGTATGTATGTATGTATGTGTGCATGTATGCATGTATGTACATCGAAATTACAGTAGAAGTTAATCATGTGAAATTTTTACGAAATTAATAGTGATTGTTCTATGTAGAATTGTTCAAAGGAAATTTTATTGAACATAATCAATACATGGAACAACTGTATTTTGTTTTACAGTTAAAATTGGACATTGAAGAATTTAACAGTTTACTTCAAAAAGCTAATCGTCAAAAAAGCAAAGATGTTCTCAGTCTTGAAATTAGGAAGTTGCAAACAGAGTTAGCAAGATTGATAGAAGAAAATCAAATATCTCAGACAAAGCCTGCTGTTGCAGTGTCTAACTCTTCTCAAAAGTGTTATGAAGTTAAACTTAATAATTATGGTTGGGATCAAACAAATATGACAGTAAAATTATACGTCACATTGAAAGATGTACATCAGTTGGCTAAAGAAGCAGTGACTTGTAACTTTACTGAGAAATCTTTTGATCTCCATATTCTTGGATTGAACAATAAAAATTATAGTTTAACAATTAATAATTTATGCGAAGATATTGATACAGATAAGAGTAGTGTTAGAACCAAGACTGATATGGTGATAGTAACCCTTGTCAAAAAGGTTGCGAAACAGTGGTCACATGTAACAAGCGTAGAAAAAAGAATCAAGGAATCAAAGACATCTTCAGCTCCAGATATAAGTGAAGATGGTGACCCTGGTACTAGTTTGATGAATTTAATGAAGAAGATGTATCAAGAAGGAGATGACGAAATAAAAAAGACAATAGCCAAAGCGTGGACAGAAACTCAAGAGAAGAAAGCAGCAGGATTGTCAGACTATTCTTAATTTCATGTCTATAAATACTTAGGTTTATTATTTTTTTAGGTTATTAATGTACAAAATTAACTTATATTATGTAAAACATTAAAATGTAAAAGTGCTACAAGAATTGTATGTTTTTCATTGTTACGTATTGCGAGTTCAGATATTCATTGGTTTTATGAGGAAAATTTTTAAGCCTATTGTATAAATGCATAAATATTTCATAAATTTTCAAAATAATGTATTTCGAATCAAATAAAAAGTTTGATTATATGGATTATTAAGAATTAATGTATTTTGTTTTCTTACAACAATGGTAATAGCATATAGTATACATTTCCGAAATATTTCTATTCCTTGTTTACACACCATATGCCAATTTATTTCTGTATATTATTAATTCAATAAAGAAGAATTATAAGAAAAAAAATATTATAAATGGTTTCACTAATTCCTTTTACGGTAATGATGATAAATTTATGTAGTAATGAATTTAGAAGTTTCCATTTTCTATAAATGTTGTAATTGATGCTTTTTTTCAAACATAACTGTACACCCGAAAAGAATTTTAACATCCAACTATGTTAATGTTGCATTTTTCAAATTATACTCAATAATACTGTAGGGATAAAGATTCATGAGGATAATGAGTGATTAATATATACATTAAGTGTCCAGGAGGTGGCGTTAAAAGGTGTGGTCCCTCTTAGCGCCTAGATTAGACCTGAGCTCCCTCAGCTTGGGAGAGGGCACAAGAGTGCTCCGGCAGCAATTCGAAAAGAATCCCGGGGCACTCCTGTTAAACGTTAGGTACGCCACTGTGGGGTTTTAGTTGGTAAAAGTCCGACACTACGCCGCCGCTTCCCCCCGAACAGCGGCGAGGTGACCATGAGGATTTCCCCATGTAAAAAAAAAAGAAGTATATACATTAAGTAAAAGAAAACACATATATTATACGAAATACATAAGTTATATGTCACATGTTGACTTGTACACAGCACATATGCGTATAATTTTTTTCTAAAATAAAATTCGTAAATATTAATGCTTTCTTAACATGTAAATTATAGTACTGTCAACAAATAAAATACCACATGCGCCCTTTATTTATTTATATTTTGAAATAATATTTTTGTTATCTTTTATACATTTATATTTCTAACAATAAAAGGTCACAAACTTATAAACAAGATTATCATGTAATATTTCCAATCTGAAATTACAAGAATTCAATATAATTCATGTTAAAAAATTCATGTTATGTAATATTGAAACATTGGGCTTAATTACTTCTAAATTATAGGAATATATAGGAATTTTAAGAGAAAGTTATGCAGCTAACATTAATAGTTTGAATTTCTTTATCAGTGTTAACTAAGATTCGCGAGTATATTGAATTACAAATAAAAATAATATCACATAGCATGAATATTTTTACCATACTAACAGGAAACGCTTTTCCAGTGTCATATTTGTGATATTGCGTGCTTCCATGATTATCATATGCTTTTATAATGAACAAAACAGTGTTTTACAAAATTTTATTTAAAAAGGGTATAGAAGTATAAATAAATAATTTTACTTATTCATACACACACGCACATACGCACACGCACGCACGCACGCACGCACATTGAATCGTTTGCAGCATTGCACATGAATGGATGAAAATACGAAATAGATACTTAAAAATTTCTATAAAATTTTATGAATAAAATATATTTCATGTAATTTTATAAAACGCACGTAAAATTTTAATTTAGTCTTTTTTATTTTGTAAATAACTTCTCTATCTAGTTGAACTATCCGGATCATTTACAAAATTAAAATTATATTTTCCACCCAAACATTTCCATCTCTATAGAAACTGTTCTATTATTTTTTTCAAGCAAAAGAAATTAACATCTGTTTTATACATGTATAAAATCTTGTTTAAGAATGCATTACGATTTACATGTATTTATTATATCAAAGACCATTATATAAATGGTTAGGTGACTCATTAAAAATAAAAAAGTTAATAATATAAAATTATTATAAATATAAATGTATATATATATATGTGTGTGTATATATATATATATATACAATTAGAATTAAAATCTTGGGTTTGTAAAGAAATTTAAAACAGGGAAGTAAAATATGAACTGAAATTAATAATTAATATTATCTATCCCCTATCTAATTGTAGCACACATTTGCTATATCCAATAAATTCTTGATGAAATCCTTGATAAAAATATTAAAAACAATTCTTTGGTTTACAAGTTAAGATTAAATTGTAATCAAGATATGAATAATAAGAACTCTATTAATTTACCATGAAATAATTACTGTACTCTAGGAAGAAATATTTGATTGCACTTCATGACTAGTGGCATGAAAAACTTCCATCATTGCATTTCGTGTCTTTTCTATTAAATCTTCAACATCAGCTGAAGTTAATCCTTCTGTAGATATTGGTGGTAATGTTGTTATAATAACTCGACCTTCATATCATCAATTAGATTATCGCATAATGTTTTGTATTCAAATAAATATAAATATTTATACATAAAAAGGTCTTACCGGCATCGAATCTCTTTTCTTTAGAAGATAGAAAATAATAAGAAGAAAATACAACTGGTAATATAGGTAACTGAGCATTGATTGCAACATGAAAGGCACCTTTTTTAAATGAGTGAATTTGTCCAGTATTGCGCCTAGTGCCCTCAGGAAATATCCATAACTTAATCTACATAAAAAGCGTGGAAAAATAAGTATCTAGGAAACTGAATATTATCTTTTGGAGAAATTTCTATATTATATAAATCGAATTACCTTGTCTTCCTTGAGATAGACTGCGGCACTATTTAAAATTGAACGGGCTTTATCTGACTGCATTTTATCTATAAATATCAATCCACAAAGCCAAGCAACTAAACCAAATGGCCATGCATAAAAAATCTGTTTTTTTGCTATAACTGTGCACTTTTGCATTATTGGCCATACTTGGTACATTCCCAGTACATCTAAAGAACTTTGATGATTTGATACTATTATACATGCCCTTTCTTTTTCTAAATGTTCTGTCCCCCTTAATTCCCAACGTAGTCCGATAAGGTGAGCACAAATAGAAAACACAGCCGATCCTAATCTAAAATTATATTTCATATATTTTTTTGAGTTAATAAAATATTAATAATTTGTATAATTAATGCAAGGTCTATTATGTTAGTAACAAAATTATTGACAAATGGTGGATTAGTTCTTAATTTGTAAAAAATGTAGCATATATATTTGTATATGTATATATATACATATATACATACATACATACATACATACGTACGTACATACGTGTGTGTGTGTGTGTGTTTGTGTATATACATCATTTTTATAAATCATTCTAATTATCTTTTTTTTATTACATTGTTCATTACTATATAATATTATATAAATATATGTTAAAGAAACAAATACAAATATAATGAAAATTATGTACAGAATAAATGAGTGATTATAATGAAACTAAAACTTTAATGCAATGTTAATTAAAATGTTTACATGTTATTTTATTAAAGAATATATTTCAATAAATAAACTTTACAAATAAAGATCTTTTTTAATTTTTATTCCACGGTAACATTTATATGTAATTACCTTACATTTCATTAGACACATATTTTAGCAAATTTAACAATAAGAATAAAAATTTTATTTTACGTTTACAAACGATATTATAATATATTACTTAAAAAAATTAATTTTACAATTCAAATTATTTTCCAATCTAAATTTTCGCATTTATGTGGCATTTCTGGGGTGAGAATTCCAAGTTATTTAAAAAAACGTCATCGCTGTATCGGGATTGTTATCCATATGCTATATCACCATCGTTCAATAAATTTGTCCTATTAGTTTGAACAAAATTAATCAGAATGAAAATATAAGCAATAGAACATAATTAAATAGAAAAATAAGAGAATGGAACATAGAAATGTAACAAGATAGACAACGTTCATATTTTCAAAATTGATGTAATTACTAACAAATAGTTTTTCACGTTCTTCGGTCGTAAGAGCACAACCGGGAGGAGGACTAATGAATTCAGCATTGCAATTCCATAATAGAGAAAGAACTTGAGATAATAACGAAAGGTCCTGCTCACTTCATATAATACAGGTATCAGAAGAAAGAGACCGACTAGGATCACCTCGAAACACGAAGGTGCCATCTTTTATGGCGAGAAAGGGCGAATACTATACCTAATATTTTCTTTATACTACACCAGCGAAATCAGTATTACACTTTCCTGCACTATCTTACGTAGTTCTAAAGATTTTCAACTACTGTAGGATATTATGAGAAAGCCTCGCCTTTTATACATTAATCACAAACACATAGCTTATTTTTTTAACAAAGCTAATGTTTTAGCTATGTACTATCTACAGATTGCAAAAATACAAGGTAGACCTACGACTGGCCGCGAGCACGAGGTTTGCTGCCTACTGGCGAAATTGACTCAGGGCGGACCGCGGGCTAACGATTGTCGATTTTTTGGTGAGATCAAATACAGGTGCCTCGCAGCTCGCAACTATATACAAAGTACACGAACATTCTTCTCAATATTTAAAGCTTATATCAGAGTTTATTTCTCAGATGTTGAATAATTATGTGCTTGTTAAAATTCTAAAAAGGCAAGCAATAAAATACTATATACAGACGAATAATAGCTACTTATGTGACTCATTAAGATTAATGTAATGAATTTACATTTAATACTCAAACTCCGGCAAAACATTACGTTGTTTTTTTATTTTCACGTCATTCGATGATTATACAATAAACTTATAATTCCTATAGTTGAAATATTTGAGCGATGTAGGTGTTTCATTTATAAATAGAAGAGAGGGACACTTTCGGTAACAACCAATCATCATGCTGGATTTATAAATATGATTTCAGGTTTTTTCACTTATCAAAATTTATATGCCTTTGAAGAGCTTTCTTCACTCCATAACCTTCAATCTAACTTTCGTAATTTTGTATACAATTGTTTCTTTTTCATTATTCTATTCAATATCCTTTTTCATAATTTATAAATAATTTATCTAGATTTCAAATATCAATTTACGAATTATTTTATCAAATCTATATATACATGTGTAAACGTGTATTACATATTATTTGTCTGACTCAACATTTTATGAATATCTTTTATAAGAACATTTAGTGAATTATGTTATGGTTCGGGACTTTATGTGCAAGGTTGTTGTGTGCGGTTTTCGATTATAAGCTTTGTCAAGTATTAATTGATCCCTAATGAAATTATTTTCTATATTGTTAATGAAACGTTTCATAACTATGTATCATTTTTATGATTATCCTAACATGATTTATGTAAATATTTACATACCGACGTAAACTTTGAATAGCAATAAAAGAACAGTATTCATTCAGTATTTACTTTTCATGTAAATTTATGTAAAATAATTTACATATGATATATGTATACCTTGTTGTATCGTATTATTTTTATAATTTAAAATTATCTTATTTGAATGATATTATATTTATGATATTTAATAATATAACTCAGACTTGATCTTGCAAGCCAGTTTCCAAATAATATACATCATATATACATATATGATATCAGAATTCTTATAATATATAATTTCATGACATATTCCTATTAATTTAAAAATTAAAAATATATATTAGGTTGTAAATTTGGAATTAAAATTATTATTATTTAAGTTAAAATTAATTTCAAATTTCGATTATGATACCGTGTCTGTAGGAGTAGCAGGTAGTTCGATAGTTAGCGCGCCAAATAAAGAAAACATAAAGTTTTAAATTTTTCTACTACACATATCTTTCTTTTTATACATGTGTTATAGATAGGTTATTTGTTCGTTGTTCACGTTTAAGATTATACCAATTACCGTTGGGCCGAGTGAATTTAAAATTTTGTACGGTATAACTCAAATTTATACTTCGAGATCGTAGTAAAGGAACTTGGTATGATATAAATATTTAAGTCTAAAACAATTATTATACTAAGCAGGTATTATAAATAAAAGAAATCATTTAATGTCCAGTTTGCTTACAATTCTTCGGTTTGCATTAAAAAATTAAAATTATTAGATATTCCAATTAATTATTTAACTTATTTGTGGAGAATAATATTTATAAATTAATATTTGATAGAAAAATGCAAGTGGATTTACAAAAGCGTGAAAACACTCAAACTACAATATTAGCATTATTAATTACACGTAAAGGAGGATGTACCGTAAAGCAGCTAAGCAATGATTATTATGAGTTAGAGGGTGAACATATACCATGGAAAGATTTAGGATACAACTCTTTATTAAATTTTCTACATAGTATGTCAAAAACAGTACAAATAGAACGTAGAGATAATACAATTATTATACATGGTATTGCATCAGAGAAATCCAAACACGTTAGTAAATTAATAGCTGGCCAAAAACCTCCGAAACCTTCAGTTGGAAGAAAAACACATAGACCAAATCACTATTTTCCTACAACTGCTCCCAATAGAATTCGTATACCAGCTGAGATATTAAGCAAGGTAATCAGTTTAGTTAAAGATAAACCTAATGGTTTAAATAAGGATTATATACTTCAAGAAATTCATTCACGCATGCCTTTTGTGAAAATTACTATGAAAGAAATGGAGGAACAGTTACAAGAATTATCACATAGAATTTTTCAAACGAATAACAAGATTTATCCAAACCAATCTAAAGTTAAGAATTTTAATAATTCAAAAGACCGCAATGATATGTTTCGCTCTAAATCCAAATTGCCAATTATCACTGCTGCTGGAAATGAAGATTCAGATGAAGATTTAGATTGTGAAGATGCCCTTGAGGTTACACATCACAATCGTACATCTAAACCTGATTGCACAAGGTCAAATACAAAAACCAAATCTACATCTAGTTTCATAAAGGAAACTAAATACCAAGATCAAGAAACACAACACAGTAATAATATTAAAATGAAATTTGATGATGATATAATGAAAGATAAAGAAAACGTTTTAGATGAGAAAGATATTGAAATACTTATAAATGAAAAAATTAAATTTCGTTTGGAAAAGCTTATTCAAAACCACTCTGATGGGATTTGGTGTGCTGATCTACCAGAAAAATATTTGGAAGAATATAAAGTTCCTTTGAATTATGCAGAACTTGGTTTTAATAGCGTTAGAGAATTTGCATCACAGTTACCTGAAATCTTTCATTGCATTCAACCTCGTGATACAGGAGATTTCATGCTTTATTATGCAAAGAGGGAAATACCTTCAAATAAACTACCAAAGAAACATGAAGCTAATAATATTGCACAGTGGTATGATATTTATGAATCAAGTAATGAAGAAGCAGTTCCAGCATCAGTGGTAAAGATTCTTTGTTTCAATGATTTAAGAATTTTATTAATTATTTACAAAAATTCAATAACATTAATATCGTAACATTTTATTCTTAGTCACTTGATACATGTAAGAAGCTAATACCAGATAATGTAATGAGTATTGGAGACTATGTAGATTGCATAAACGTTGCAGATTTAGAACAGAATGAAGAACCTTTTATAGAAGTTATTGTTGTAGAAGTCTTCACACCTTCATTCTTTTGGATACAACTTCGTAAAAATCAAAAGACATTTAAAATGTTCATGGACGATTTACAGTACGTATAATTACATTAAAAACAATTATTATAACTATAATTAGACAATTATAATTCATAATATTTATATTAATAATCGTGTTCTACAGTAAGTTTTATACAATGCAATATGAACAATATGCAATTCCACTACTTGTACTAGAAAAAGGTTTGAATTGTGCATGTGTATACAATGGAATATGGCATAGGGGTATAATCAAGGCTGTGAAACCAGATTTTCAAGTGACTGTAAGTATACGTAGTATGTTCAGTTTAAACATATACCTACTGTTGTTTCTCTATTATTGCTATGATTTATTGACATATTATTTGTATTTAATGTAATAACTATTATTTATACCAATTTATTACAGGTAATGTTTTATGACTATGGAACACTGAAAACATATTCTCCCAATGCAGTATATTACTTACATAAAAGGTTTTCCATCCTGCCAGCGCAGGCAATACCATGTGGTTTAATTAATACTAGGCCATGTACAGGATCTAAATGGTCCCGTAGCGCTACTCATCATTTTGCACTAAGAACGTCTGATATACCTTTAGTTGCAACAATTGCAACAATTAATAAGGAGGTAAAAATATTTAAAAAATTCAAGTAATATCTATTTTTTGCGATCTACATTTTAATTAAATCTGTTTTAAAATAATTATGAATATCATGGGACTTCTTATTACAGGATAATTCAATGATGGTAAATTTGACTGACACATTAGAAGATGAAGATGTGCACATTAATGATTGGTTAGTGGAGCAAAAGCTAGCAGAATATGGAAAAATGGTTTGTATTAAAAAACAGAATTTTCCAATTCGTTATTACTTAGAGCGTCAAGAATGTTTTAAACGACAAAAATTTAGCGACATTTATAAACTAGAGGAAAAATTGTCCAAAAATTCTGGAAATAAAATAGTACATAATCCAGATTCTGACATAGGCTTATCTCACAGTAGTAATTTTAATGAAGTAAATAGTAATAAAGAAGATTCCTATAATAAATTGATTTCACATAGAGGAAAGAGCAAAAGATCAGAATATTTTGAATCGACTAATTCCTCTAAAAATGATTCTTTAATTGAAAAAATGCATAGTTCTGTCACAAATTCTGAAAAGAAACGTCCAAGAAAAACAGAATCTTTATACAAAATGTTATTACATCTTAAATTAAAATCTATCGATTCTACCAAAATTAATAATGATAATAATGATGATAGTAATAATCAAATTTGTGAGACTATAGCGAATAAAAAATGTTTAGATTCAAGTTCTGTATCAAATCAACCCATTGAACAAAAATCGTACGAAAAGTCTGTCATATCAGGTCATAATAATATGGAACATAATAACACTACATCTGATACTTCGTCTATTGATCTTTCTACTAATAACAGAAAAAATAGTAAAACGTTAGATAATGAATGTAATATTTTAAAAGAGCGTAACAATATTTCTAAACAATATGGTTCTGTCACAAATCCCGAAGAGAAACATCCAAGAAGAACAGAATCTTTATACAAAAT
>JACXIT010000001.1:968634-1007323 GCA_014737525.1 Bombus difficillimus | reverse complement strand
TGGAACAAAATGGATCATACATAATTCGATAAAGTAATATAATGCATGTTCTGTTGGAACATAAGTGAAGATAATTTAGTAAAATAATATGATGCATCTTCTATGAGAACAAAATGGATCATAATTTAATAAAATATTATGATGCATGTTCTATGCGAACAAAATGGATCTTAATTCAATAGGATAATATGATGCATGTTCTATGAGAACAAAATAGATCATAATTTAATAAAATATTATGATGCATGTTCTATGCGAACAAAATGGATCATAATTTAATCAGATAATATGATGCATGTTCTGTTGGAACATAATGGATCATACGTAATTCGATACATTAATGATGCATATTCTATGCGAACAACATGGATCATAATTCAATAGGATAATATGATGCATGTTCTATGAGAACAAAATAGATCATAATTTAATAAAATATTATGATGCATGTTCTATGTGAACAAAATGGATCTTAATTCAATAAGATAATATGATGCATGTTCTATGAGAACAAAATGGATCATAATTTAATAAAATATTATGATGCATATTCTATGCGAACATAATGGATCATAATTCAATAGGATAATATGATGCATGTTCTATGAGAACAAAATAGATCATAATTTAATAAAATAATACGCTGCATGTTCTGTTGGAACAAAATGGATCATACATAATTCGATAAAGTAATATGATGCATGTTCTGTTGGAACATAAGTGAAGATAATTTAGTAAAATAATATGATGCATCTTCTATGAGAACAAAATAGATCATAATTTAATAAAATATTATGATGCATGTTCTATGCGAACAAAATGGATCATAATTTAATAAGATAATACGATGCATGTTCTATTGGAAGAAAAGGGATCATAATTCAATAAAACAATATAATATCAAACGATAGGATAGATCGCCCGTGTTTCTTCATTTTTGGAAGGTTAAACGTAAGACAAGATAAGGAAAGGAATCATAGGTGTTTTTATTTTGTCATCTCTTGTCACGATCATCAAGATTATGGGAAGATTGATACGAAGAACAGACTAAAGATGATAATAACACGACTATAGCGATGCATTTCTGGCGACGTGGATTAATTCTAGGGTTGAATTAATTATCGAAAGCGGATTTAGTTTCTCAGTTTATCTTGAAACTATAGCAGGTATAGCTCGATCGTTCGCAAGATAAGACACGGTGGACGTAATTTAGCCGATGTATCGTGGCAAATTTAATACTAGCGATTCCATTATTCCAGGGCAGGCTCGTTGGTTCGTGAACATCGTATCCCAGGAAAGTAATGAAAATTCTGCTGACTGGAATTTGTTTCCGGGTCAGCGGCTGTTCCTCTGAAACTAGTTTCTACGACGCGATAAGCTTGCCAAGGCCGAAACTATACAACATCTAAAAACGCGAAGGGTCGCGCTACGATAAAATCTTTAGTCTCGCGAGCAAAATGATTACAATGTTGTCTTTTTGTAATAAGAGTTGACACGGTGACTGCTTGCAACCCCACGTCACGCGTAAAATCTTTTCAAACTTCCCGAGTCTTGGGAAACTAAATTTTGTTCACGATGCCAAACGAAATAAAAAAGAGACCAGATTATAGTACATTTTTAAAAAATAAGTAGTTAACACTTTGACTGCCACGTGGAAATCACGTGTTTCGCTCAGGACTCCACGGCAGTATTTTTATTATTCAAAGCATATAATGGCAAAATAATAATAAATTGACGATGTAAGACAACGTTCTTCTCCAATGGACCGTTCATCTTATTGGTGGTCACGGGTGACCACCGTGGCGCCTTGGTAACAGTCGATAGCGACGTATTATAACAAGGCTTCGTTTATTTCAACAAATCATTCGCATTCGTTATTTCGTCGCGAGCAAAACGCGCAGAATATATCGTTGAAACGTGTACAAGACATTAGTAAACGGTATTTGCTCGTTCTATATATAACAGTAAGGTATGTGCACACTTCTAATTTCAATTATATATAAGATTATAAAGCAGCATTTACGATTATTTTCTAAGCTGTGTTTGTAATAATATTCGTAGATTACCCCTCAAAGATATGGTTGCAAACACAGTGCACCGTTAGATGCAAGATTTGTTCTCATTTTTTTTTTTTTATCGATGTTCTAATAAAAATGTTTAATCGTTCAATGAGGCACTTTTTCTTTCAAAGTATCTTCTATTTATCTGTTATATTCAAAATGCCCTAACTGTCAATTTTCATACAATTTTTACAATTCTAAGAAGTTGAAGCGCTCTGGTCACCAATGACCATCATGGCGTCGCAGGAGAAACCGTATCCGGTCAACGTGGCAGTCAAAGTGTTAAATGTTAAAGAGGATCAAATCGACGAGCAAAAGAACATAAGACCAGAAAGAATTACGTTTTCAAACGTTCGAAGAACGAGCTTTTGTTTTCACGTATTATCAACACCATTGATTTAACGACGATATAACAACACAGATGGTACATATTACATATATATATATATATATAGATATAGTTATGGCTCAGCCTTGTTCGTACACTACGAACGCGTGGAATGAAACTGAAATAAAATTAAATTTGCTCATAAACGAATAGATAAAGTTCAAGGACGAATAATAAGTCTAATTAATTGAATAATTACTATAAAAATTTATTAAAAATTTTGGTAAATTAAATGGAATTAAATGTCTAAGGTTTTTTTATAGGAAAATTAATAGCTGTATAAATAATAATGTCTGAATAATATAGAAAATGCTATTGATAGATTAAATAATAAATGTCGAAGTAAAAATATATGGTATCAATCAAAATAAACGTAATATTATAATATAAATTATAGTTCTTCAAAATATATAAATATTTGAAATATATTTATTTGCTATAATTATTTTAAATTTATTAAATAAATAATCAATAAGTAATTTAATAATTATTATAATTCGTGGTAGAATTAATCGATATAAATTAGGAAATATAACGATAGATATTAATATAAAAATTCAATTTCATTGAATATTGTTATTAATTCACTTACTTTTTAATCAGGAAGCTTAACAATTAACGATTTCGCTATATAAGCGATGTAAAAATTATGTAATAAAAAAATGACTGCGAGGATCGAATTTTTCTCGAAAACGCTCGTTTCTTCCATTTAAATTATTAATAACGTCGTTTCTAAATTATTCGTACCGTTATTCGACTTACTAATGCGATTAAAGAAGTAACGTATCAAACACGTTGATCAAATCATCTCGTTATCGCCGGAGAGATTAACGCGGTATTTCATTTGCGCGCGTCGTTTGATCCGCGTCGTTCCACATTATTCGGTAATTTCGTGCGAAATATTCGACAGGCTACGTCCAACTGATTAATTTGCCGATGATTTATTGCACGTTAATGGATTCATTGGCATTGGCGTAAAGCGCCTAGAAGTCGGCTCTGCCGCTTCATTTTTACCGCCGATGCCAATGTGCGACTCCAAATATAAACCTCTTGGTTGGTAAGCTCGCGATGCCATCCATTCTCAGCCCTGGACCGAGTTTATTTTCTATGGTTCGGCGACACGTGCGGCTCGGGACACGTCGCTTTTCCTTTCCGTCTGTCTCGTCGCGTGCTGCAGTTCCATCCAATTTCGCGATAACAAATTCCCGGGATTCGAAGAGAAGAAGCCGGTGCCGATGTTGGAAAATTACGGTGACACTGAAATATCGAGCGATCTCGCGCTAGTACACGGATCTCGGGAAATTTTCTCGTTGTGGGAAAAATTTCGTGATCCGAGAAAATTCGACAATGGCGAGCAATTTCGAAAATGTCGGAGATTTTGTAAAGTTTCGGTGACTTTGCCAGTGTGCGGAGAAACGCGGAAAATTTTGGCGATTTCGCCGATTGCCGCCGGATATTTGGAAGTTTAGGAATTTGGACAGATCCGCGAGGTTCTGCGCTTCTGTAAAAACGTGGCGACTTTCGAAGAACTCGACAGACATGGAAAAGACGATTTCGTAAAATTTAAAGCTCTCGTGGTATTCCGTGTTTTCGTGGAAATACAACGACCGTAGAAAAATTCGCCGATCCAGCAACATTTGACGATTGCGAGAAGCTTCAAGTCTTCGTAAAATGCCGCGCCTTCGTAGAAATTCGAAGATAAAAATGTGAAAATTCTCCAAGCTCGAAGAAATTCCAGAGTTTGCTATAGACGATCCTGAAACTTTGTTCGCGCTTTGACATCATCGAAAATCGTTCTATTAGAAGCTGAAGAAATATGAGCACATCCACTGCAAGTAGCTTCCACTCCTCCAGAGTAGTAGACCCTTGAGGAACATGTCCAAGTTCTTCCGCAGGATGCTCCTGTGCGGATGCTCGTCTCGTTCGGGAGCCGATGGACAAACGTTCGTCGTCGACGAATCCATAGTCGACGATGTACCCAAGTCCATCGAGTTTGCGACGAGCGACGAACAACCGGAGGACGTCGCGACGCACTTTGACCTGTCTACCATCAAGTTCATAGACGACGAGGAGACAGACGACGACGTGGATTTTGAAAATGGTACTTGCGTGGTTCGCGTTCGCGAAAATAGGGATTCGTTGGTTTAGTTTTGCACTGGTTGTTAATCTTTAAAGACTATTGCTAATGAAATTTCAACTCCGTGTGAAAATTTTATTTTGATATTTATCGTATTTTTATATTGCTTTAATATTATCTCGATATGATCGTGACATTATTGTGACGATGCCATTAGTAATAAACAGACTGTGCACGTTTATGCAAATTCATATTTTTATGATCGCGACAAACGACATGGAATCTATGGAAACATTTCCTTCTGCTGTTACAAATTATAGTAGATATTATACTTTGGATGTTTTATATATTTTCGCGTATCAGATGCATCCTGTTAATAAACAAACTGTGTATGTTTATGCAAATTCGTATTTCTCTGTTAGTGTAATATTGCGAAGAATATTACGCGCGTTATACGCGCGCTTGCATTTTCACATTTTCTATTGGGTTGGCAACTAAGTGATTGCGGGTTTTGTCAATACCATTTAATGACAAAATCCGCAATCTCTTAGTTGCCAACCCAATATAAATATACGAACATCTGCGGCTCGAGCAATGAAACGTTTCATCGTTTTTGTTTCGTTTGATCGATTTCTAAAAGAAAAAATATACCATACATTGTATCTGTGTTATTTTCTTCGTATCTCTGATTTGTTGCGACAATTAACAATCGTCGGATAAACGACGCGCAATTCGGCTCAGCCGAATAGCGTGTTTATTGTTCGTGTGTTTATTTGAAAGTAGAATTGGACGAAAGGAAGGAAGATGGACTAATTGCTTTGAAATTGTTGACAGTAGTGCCGGACGAGTTCAGCTCTGGTCTGGTGCAAGAAGCTTGGGTCATCGCCATCGAAAGGTAATTAATTACTTTGTTACTTACTGTTGGATTGGCAACTAAGTGGTTACAGATTTTGTCAATACCACCTAATGACAATATCCGCAATCACATAGTTGCCAACATTAGTTCAGAGAATGAAGCGACTAAGAGAAATTTGCCAAGGGAAGACTGTGCTACATTACTTTGCTACTTACTGTTAGATTTGCAACTAAGTGGTTGCAGATTTTGTCAATACCACCTAATGACAAAATCCGCAATCACTTATTTGCCAGCATTAGTTCAGAGAAGCGAGCAACTAAGAGAAATTTGCCAAGGGAAGGTGGTGCTATATTACTTTGCTATAATTACTTTGCTACTTACTGTTGGATTGGCAACTAAGTGGTTGCAGATTTTGTCAATACCACCTAATGACAATATCCGCAATCACTTAGTTGCCAACATTAGTTCAGAGAATGAAGCGATTAAGAGAAATTTGCCAAGGGAAGGTGGTGCTATATTACTTTGCTACTTACTGTTAGATTTGCAACTAAGTGGTTGCAGATTTTGTCAATACCACCTAATGACAAAACCTGCAATCACTTAGTTGCCAGTATTAGTTCAGAAAAGGATGCGACTAAGAGAAATTTGCCAAGGGAAGACTGTGCTACATTACTTTGCTACTTACTGTTAGATTTGCAACTAAGTGGTTGCGAATTTTGTCATTAGGTGGTATTGACAAAATCCGCAATCACTTAGTTGTCAGCATTAGTTCAGAGAATGAAGCAACTAAGAGAAATTTGTCAAGGGAAGACGGTGCTATATCATCGATTAGTCGATGCTTCTTTTTTTAATCATAACTTCATTTACATATTAATGAAATTCTCGATGAAGCTTCATTCAGCGTTGAAGAACTAGCTTGCGTGGATCCCTGCGCGATTTTTCTCTCCGCCAATGTAATTACACGTTTCCCAACTGAATACTTTAACGCTAATCTTTGACTTAACGTTCGAGCTTAAAATACTCTTCTGCATCGTCGTACAACACGCGGTTGACGTTCATTGTTTGAAGAGCGGAATGTTGGCGTGACTCCTAACCGAAGTTCAGTGGCACTTCCTGCAACCTAAACGTTCCACCTTCTAATTTTAGGCTATTCATCTGCGATGTGTTCTTTAATGTTCCTGCGCTCACTAAAATGACGTATTCGATGACGATAATGGAACGTGCATGATTTTGTTGCAGGCGTGCAAAGGAAAGATTTAAGCGGCTCACGTCTCACTGGAGGTTCCAGCCGTGCGATATTCTGGACAAAGAGGTACGGAAACTTGACTCATTTTAACGTATTAATAGAACTTTGAGTGCGGATGAATGGTATCGTGGCTTGGTCGGTGGTTCTTCCGGATGTGGTTGACGCCGCGTTGGCCGTCGTCGACGTTCAACCACGTTCCGCTCACACTGAACAGCCACGACACATTGGCTCCGCGGTCAATACGTTAGCTCTTAAATTAAACTCCATGTCGATCTCTAGATCTTCCAGGACGTACATGAGCGGCGAAAAGTGTGGAAGCATCGTGAGCTTGCATAGAGACTACAAGTTCCAATAAGAAGGCAGATTAAAAAGAGCGAAGGATGAACGCGATTATGAATGCAGAATAAGCAGTTTATTTAGAAGAGTAGACTGTGGGTGTTTACTTGCGTATTCATGACGAATTTTAGCGCCCAAAAACTCATTACACAGTATGATAGATATTCGTATAAAGCGTCTCGATTAGCTTATAATATTCTTCTTTAATTACGTTCGCGGAAATGCGACAAATCTGATGTATATATAGATACATATACATAGACACAGATGTACAGATAGATAGAATGAATAATATTGTTACACGTAAAGAAATTAGAAAAAGTTCTCTGTCTATGCGTATGTTTCATTCTCATAATTATATTAAGAATATAAACGCGCTTAAATACCCGCAGTCTGCGTCTAACATTATATTTGTAAATACGAATATTCGAATATTTTCGTCAGCCACATTTTGAGAGATCGTGAAGCCCAGTGACGAGTTAATTCGTCCGTCCCGGTTAACGGATTAATCATCTTCTCTCTCTCTCTTTCTCTCCTGTTTCCCGCAATAAAACCAAAAGAAATAGGTCGAAAGATAATGGGGTTGGGTTGGAGAAGCGATCGCGTGGATAAATGGTTAATCGATGGCGGCTCGATTAGAGCCAATTCCTGTGCCCATGCACGATGAGCATCGCCGAGATAAAGTGGCCGATCGCTTGGTTGTCTCCATTGTATTCAAACAATTAGTTCCTATTCCATTCGCGTGTTCCTTTGGCATCTATCGGACATTCTAATCAGGCACGTATTCGCGAACCAACGACGTTCACTATGATTTAAATAATCCATTGAAATAACTCTGAAACGAACGAGTCGATTGACAGGGAAAATCGTCACGGCGGTTGCTCGTAATATGCGGAATGCAAAAGTAAACGAGCGCAGTGAGCGGTGGCCCCACACGATCATGCGCGTCCTTGGTTCGATGCAGCTCGTGTATGTACGTTGCTGTACCCGCGTATGTTCCACAGGTTGCGACCCCGAAACCGTTGTCAGAGTTTTCCTTCTTTTTCCCTCGTTTCTAAATCACCTGTGTATCCGCCCAAGCTGACGAAACTATTCGAATACTTGCAGAGAGACCTTGTGTGAATGTGAGGCTTTCGAATCAGATTCTTTGATTCAGTTGACGCCCTTGGTCCTTGTCTCGGGCAATTCAGTAAATTCGATAAATGTATTAGATTGTCCCAAAAGTTTCTTTTGTTTCATAAGTGAAATAATAGATGCGCAACATTTTTTATTTTAAATTATTTTATGGATTTCTATATGATCATTTTATGCATCCATTTTGTAGAAATAGAATAAAATGGATCATACGTAATTCAATAAAATAATAAGAAAAAATGTTGCGCATTTACCAGTTCCTTGTAAAACGAAAGGAACAATAAGAATAATTAAGTTAGGATCCTTTGGTATGAATGAGTGTATAAAAGAGTAATAATTGCAGGTGGATGAAAATTGGTTCTGGTTGGAGACACGATGAATTACCCGGCATTAAGTAGATCTGTTCGACGTTGGGACGTTTATGCGTTTCTAGCCGCCACCAAAAGGCTCGTACCGCCGTGTTCAAGCCAGAAGAGCGTATCTGCAACTTTCGCTTAAATCAAGTCATTGCTGCCAGTTGGCACAAGAGTTAGCAGTTCATCTTTATGCATATTAAATGAGAAGACCGTGTCTGCATCGAAACTGAAGATACACATGATAGTTGATATCTCGGATGGTATATTAAACGGATGTCGAGGTTGTCAAATACTAAAAGTCGTTTCTCTCGAAACCACCGTTTCGCCAGATTACGCTTATTTGAATTAACACGACGGTACATAGATTTTATCTAAGCTCGTCAGCTGTTCACGCGATACGTAAAGTTGTGTAGAATATTAAAAGCGATGTTCTCATAGACACAATATCTAATACACGGGATAAATTTCTATATTTAACTGACATTTATAAATATTCATAAAAAAAATTCGAAATTGCACAAACGTCCTACAAAACGTTCCACTTGTACATTTGTACAAAATGTGGCCATCGAATGGATTGTTTCTCGTTCCAATAAAAGCGTGACGAGAGAGAGAGAGAGAGATAGATAGATAGATAGAGAGAGAGAGAGAGAGAGAGAGAGAGAGAGAGAGAGAGAAATGGGGGAGTAGAGGAAAATGAATGCATCGATAGGGAAGTGTCGTTGGGAATTCTTTTGTTTTCGCGAGGAACAGCGGTCGTCCGGTAGAGGCAAACCAGCTGATTGTTCGATGTTTGCTGTGTGTGCAGATCAACGAGGCAGTCGCGTCCACGAGCGGGGACAGCGCGAGCAAAAATGTGACGGGCAACCAAATTACCGTGACGCTTGTCGACAAGTAAGTGGCATTTCATTCTTGCCGTTTCTCTTCCATCCGTTATTCCATCGTTAATCGTTTCCATTCTTTGTTCCCCGTTTCTATCGTTCTCCCTGCCTCTTGTAACGTCTTCTTCGTTTTTTCTTTCTCTTTCTTGCACAAGCATCTAAAACATCGCGCAGCGTAGACAATCGAGACGTAATCGCGTACAACGGCGTTTTTATTCGGGACGGAAGCTTAACGGTTTCGATCGGACGAGAAATCGACGAGGTCGACAGTCCGCGGGCACACGGTCGAGTGATAAACCTGAAAGTTTGCCAAAAATACTAATTTTCCATCTTGTTCGACTCGTTTAGCGCGGATGTCACTACGCTGATGTTATCCTGATTGTTTCCGGAGATGGGTGTCGCCAGGCTGGCGCTATCGACCTTCTCAACGCGTTAAGAAGAAGATAATTTCAGTTGCCCACGCAACTTTTCGCTTGGCCGTGTAACTTTCAACGAACGGCCGCGCAACTTCGTCCAGTCAACGTGTTAGTCTGTGATTTCTGTGAACGCGTATTCGGCCGTTTAACGAACGAACGATATCGACGTTCCGACGAACTCAATGAAGAGCCATACATATTGGCGCAGCGATTTTCACTCAGCGTCCTGCCAGAGGTCACAGGTGTGCTGGAAGAATTTGTAACTTTCAACTGGTATCCTTGGATCACCGGGAACCATGACGATCTACGATCACGTTATTCGACCTGTTAGCTGTTTCTGACGAGTATACTCGTCGCGAAGAAATGGCAATATTTTGCGTTACGACGAGCCCTGTCGCTAATGAAATTCAAAAAATGAAACAGTCGTTTCGTTACAATTTAATTCTACGTTATAACAGTCACGCATACTCTGCGTTTCACGAGTATACTCGTCGTCGCTTACTTTTAGCTACACATTTTGAGTACACGCTTCTCAAAGTTTTCAAGCAGAATTTTTCGTTTAATTTTATTACTAGTCTCTGTCAAATCTCTGTCAGCGAACATAAAATACACGACAAAACCGAACATCCTAAATTTGAGTAATCGAGCACAGATCACTGTAGTCATCAGTGACTCAACAATGTACCATTTATCTAAGAATTTGAGGATTGAAATGTAAAATACCCAACTATTTGATCAGGTGTATTGACCTCTCTTCCTTTTGATCGTCGAATAAGGAATTGACAGTAGCCAAAACAATAGCCATCCTTGAAGCGAATATGTACGATATATTTTTTATATTGGGTGGTAACTAAGTGATTGCCTAAGTGTCAATACCACCTAATGACAAAGTCCTCAATCACTTAGTTATCAACTCAATATAATCAAATATGTACACGTATGAATTTTTATCAGCCTGTGCATTATAGCTCTTTGAGATATCTCGTTCGTCAGAACGTCAGCTCGTCCGAATACGCGTCCATGTGAGTTTTGTATATTCTGCGAACCTCGATAGATGGAAACACGCTACGGTACAACGTGTAACTTCCGCAAGGTACCGTATAGTATTTGCGCGCTTCTTTCTGCGACCGCATTTGCATTTGTTAATCCACGCAATTTATCTTCTCTTAATCGTGTTAAATTAAATTCATCGACGCGGTTCACCGATGACGACCGTCATGGTGTCAACGTGTTAGCCGTGTTCGAGTGTTTTGACTTGTTAAAATAACCGAACAGATGGTCGAAAAAGATGCTCGACTTTTTTATCAGCTTATACGCTCGACCGTAGCGACGTACAATGTAACGCGAAATGTGAAAACTCGCGGTACACCGTGATGGGAAGTACAATTACAAGCCGGATACGTGAAATTGCGATTGGCGTGATTGATATTCCATTGCGATGCAACCGCGCGTACCATCGCTGTTCTCCTAGCGAGAGGCATTAGTGTGTCGGAAGTTGATTCCTCGCGCGATCTGATGTGTCTTGGTGTTTCTGTCATAGGGAACAGATCACGAACGTCTTCACTCCTAAGCTAAGCAACGGTACCATACCTAAGGGCATAGTGAAAGAGACGAAAGAAGCGAAGGAAGGGAAGGACGCGGCCGAGAAACAGCAAACCTGTCCAGAAGAAACGAAGCTTTTAGTGAGTGGAATGAAATACGTTCTTTTCTTTCAATTTCTGTGGCAAATAGAAAGATAGAAATGCTTTAGGATAGAAATTTTCTAGACAGAGTTAAGCTAGGGTTTACTAAACGCAATTCTACTTCTAGACGTTCGCTGTTATTCGGAAGAAATCAAACTTTTTAGCGAGAAAAGGTTTCCTCGACCGATCCTTTCTTACAAATGGAAAGGGAAAGTTTTTGTAATAGGAAGTTTTTTACGTAGAGTTAAAGTAAGCTTGCTAAAGGGATCTACAGATGTACAGGGATATCTACAGGTGGATTCGTGGATATTTACTCTTATTTGGAAGAAAACAAACTTTTAACGAGTGGAACAAGATACGTTCTTCTTTCCAAACTCTACTGGATATAGAAAAATAGAAATCTTTTAGAATAGCAAGTTTTTAGATACAGTTAGAATGGATGAGTTATTAAACACGGTTGTACTTGTAGATGTTTATTCCTATTTGGAAGAAATCAAATTTTTGGTGTCTGTAGGATTACTAGATGCAGATCTGCTTGTAGATACCGACTCTTGCTGGGAAGAAATCAAAGTTCCAGCGAGTGGAAGAGATATTCCTGTTTGGAAGAAACCAAACTTTTGGCAACTGCAACTTCCTTCTCAATCTCTGCTAGAAGTAGAAACAAAAATGTTTTTAGAACAGAAATTTTCTAGATAGACTTGAGACAGGATTACTAGATGCAGATCTGCTTGTAGATACTCTTGCTTGGAAGAAATCAAAGTTCCAGCGAGTGGAAGATACGCGTTTCTTTTTGAAATAGATATTTTGTATTAGGATCACATAGACGCAATCTCACGCATTTACAGAAATTAAAGTTTTAGCGAGTACAACAAAATAAAAATTGAAGGAAATATCGTCGCGATTATCAGGAAATAGCAAGTGACGGAGGACAGCTGCGACATGATCGATGTTTTTAATATTCTTGAAAGTAACTGGTAGTTAGCTTCTATCTTTATAACTGGCGGGTAAAAATGATTTCTCCTTCATGATGCTTATGTAAACACGTCCGTGCGATTGGTTAAGTGTGAGGTAAACATTTCCCGGAATTGTAATTCACCATCCGCCATTCGTTTCTGCATAATTAATCGTGGGCAACGTTGTTGAAGAATTCCGTGAAAATTAACCAAAGTATCCTTGCTTTTTTGCTATGGAACGCAAGCATTCTTGCTCTCTATTCTTATTCGAATTATGTATTATTATATGAAATTACGAAAATTATATATAAATTATTGAAATTATTCTAACCATTTCCTTTTACAGGGAATATATCAGGAATTTGATACAACGATGATTCTATATATACGATAAACGCAATTATAATTTTAGTCGCTGGTGACAAGCTAATTACGACAAAACATGTATCGAAAACTTGGGAAATGCTCATGGTGACGTAGTGGATCGAACAAAATTGTGAAATATAAAATTACAAGGTAACACGGTCGACCTACCAATAAAATGTTTAAAAACATTCCATATAACGCATACAGTGTGGAGGTTGAAAGTAATACGGTATAGTTCCTCACTTATGTGACCCCAAATTCATTTTATATGAAACGTATGATACGATTGTAAAAAGTAATACAGTAGAGTTTCTCGTAATATTCCCAAGTTTTCCATATAACGCGTACAACGTGGACATAGAAGCTTCGCGTAATAAATGTTTAAACACATCGGCGAGTTATTTCGACATGATGAGACGATGATTCATATTTTCAGACACCGGTGCAAGGCGGAAGAGTCGGTGAACGACGTGCCAGCAGTCCTTTCCAAAATGGTCAGACAGAAGTCCTGATCGGGGAGCTGGAGGGCGGCCCAAGGTCGCCGAGGGGATCCACGTCTTCGGCGGTGAACGACGCCAATTTCCTCAATACACCGGATGAACGTGACGATCAGAAGCCCATTTACAGGCGAGTACTAAAATTGAGCATCGATCCGTGCATGCTTTTGCTTCTTTTTAGATATATCCTCTGTGTGCCATCCCCCTAGTCGATATATTTTCGTTTATATCGAATCTGTAGCCTGAACGATCGAGTAACGTCAAAGATATTCACGCCTGTCGTACGTTGTTACACAGCTGGTTAGCGAAACATCGCGTCAAGTAAGATGTTTATACGCTGACTCATTTTTAATAAGTCGTTCCTGCGTAATTAATCGGCGCATCATTAATAACGAACGGACTGCGGATGTTTATGCTTTTATGAAAAATTGTAAACTGTACAGAATACAGAATATGAATAATATACAGTAATATATATATATATATATATATATATATATATATATATATATATATAAGATGCTGAGAGTATAATACTTACTTAAAAAATTATTTAAAATTGGTAATTATTTGCATATATGAGTATTAGTAACTTTTCCATTAAAGATCTTCTATCATGTTGGTAATAGTCATTAATTCTAGAATATAAAAACGGATCCATTTATAAGGTAAAAGATTAAGAGATTAAAGATAAGAGAAGCTATCTAAATATGTATTTTAATTGCAAATGAATCTCTATGTATGTATGATTCCGTTTTTTTAATTATACCCATGTAAATTCGCATGAACATCCGTATTCCAACTGTAAATATCGCAAACCCTGGAAACACCAGAAGAGTGGCGTTACAAAGCAACGCCGTATGCATGTAAAATGAAACATGTAGAAGAAACGACACTCTATCTAAAGGATATTATATTTTCCTACGAATCATCAGAAGAGGGATCAGTTTCTATGAATGGTCGTCCTCTTTCAATTCAAAATTCAAACAGAATGTTAAAACATTGAGAGCATCTGATTCTATTAACAAGGTATGTGTAGAAACACGACGAAGGGATCTGTCAGTGTGCAAAAACGAAATCAGTGACCCAGAGTTATCGCACCAGTCTTCTCCTAAAATGTCTTCATATCAGCCTTGCGCTCTTAGATAGCGTATTCGTTGATGTAGCTATAATTGTATATTCTACGATGTACAATTATTTGAACAGGGTAACATTTACACAAATGTTGGTAATCTCTGCTATGCTAACGATTAGCAAGCGTTGATGTAACATCGTAGGCTTTGGTACACTCGAATTCCAACAAATAGTAAATTAATCAGAATATTGAAAACCGAATATGTACAGTTCGTTACAGGAATATCTGGTCGCCTGACCAATCTATAGTCAATTTTTATAATTGTTGATATAATTGTTCTGTACTGTTCATAGACTATCGCTCTTAAAATATATGTATCGTGGATGAGGCAACTACGAGCTCGACCAAGTTTATGAAGATGCACGATTCACAGTTACTACAATAGCGATTCGTGTCTATTTAACAACGTGATACGTGCTTAAATATGCCGTTCGTATTCTGCCAACAACAAGTGCATACGTACACATTTGCAGTCAGCGGACTCCATTGAATTTGGTGCGAAGTTTCTCGGTGCCCTTTAATTTTATAGGTCACCTTAGTTTCCGCGAACGTTTCGTACGAGCAAGAAATAATCGTTGGTGGGCGTATACAATACCGCTCAAAAGTCTCAGTCCTATTTTTAATATCACTTTGATATCTGATTTATAACGTGGACTTTAAATTGCATCCGCTCTTTAATAAAATCGTTCGTACATCTGTAGTATATATTTCTCTTATCGTATACGGTAAGAAGCGAAAGAAATTATCACAAAATCATCGTACTTTAATTTTGAAGCAAAAATAATGTTACGAAGTTTGTAGAAATTGAAGTATTTGATGCGTATATATAGATATAACTATATGGAATTACTATATTAAATTATTTATTTGATAACAACGGTCGTATCTGTATAATATGATACAACAAATACTGGTATATAATTATATATAATAATATAATTGTACATATATTGAACATATAAATACAATATATTATATATATATATTTCACGAGCCAGTGTACATACGTTAAAGTTTTATCGCATAAAATGATATTCTAGCGGAAGTGTTTCTCGCAGTTCCTTGCAAGTCGAATGCACCTATGCAGCTGTTACCCTGCCAGCACACTGTTATTCACCAGGTGACTGTTAGATGTCGCGGTGAACGTGTTCGTGAGCAACGTAGCACCAGGAATCTCCGTTATCGGAAGAAACCAGACGCCAGTTGCATGAGGCAGAATGTAGAGCTGTTCTACCGTGATCCGGCTCGCTTTAATGGAATCTTGAAAGCGTGGAATCACAAGTAGAAGCGAATACTCACAGGGAGACACGAATTCATTTTCTGACCCGTGCAAATCATTCAGCGACTCTGCAATTATAATGCAGTAAAAGTTAATAGCTCTAGCGGAATAACGTATAATGCAACATCGACGCCCATTTCATTGGCGTTGACTTTACAAAGCTCTGCAAGATCAAAGAACCCGCTACGTTCTTATATAGTTGAGCGAATGAATATTCAGTTCAATCCATTGACACACGTTGAGTATCGCGCGAATTTTATACATTTTGCTCTGGTCGTGAGAGTCAGTGGCGCGAGAAGAATTTTTATAATGTAAAAGAAAAATGTTGTTTGTCCGTTGGTGCAGAGTATTTGACTTTCTTTAAATTTCATACGATCTAGATGAAAGAAGAGATAGTAACAAGAACAGAATGCTGATCAAATTCTTGAAATCTCTTCTCGTAATCGCCATGTAAAGAATATATCAGAGTAATAAGTACGTTATAGAAGCTGTTTACATAAATCAGAGATGCAAGAGGAATTTCTATGATTCCAAAAAGCTAGTATCTATACAACGCATTTAACTTTCTCCGAATTTCATAAAACTGTAAGGTTTAGATGAGAGAAGAGATAGTAAAAAAAGAAAAAAGTAGAGATACCGAGCAAATTCTTGATATACCTCTTGGTAATTGCAATGCAAAGAATTTATTACAATGGTAAATATGCTGTACAAGTTTCTTGCATAGATCAGAGATACGAGAAGAATTTCTACAATTTCAAGAAGATAGTTCATCGTATCTATACAAAGCGCTTAACTTTCTCCGAATTTCATAAAATTGTAAAATCTAAACGAAAGAGCAGGTAAATGGTACAGAACATGAAAATGATATCGATCCTTTCATTATCAAAATTCCACCTTTTGCAGTGCCTGTCCAATAGAATTCAATGATATAAATTGACAAAAAAAAAGAAAAAGAAAGGCACATTACTAAATCGAAATATCAAGACAATTCAGATCCTAAATGGCTTAACCTGCGATTTCACTGTGGAACAGTTGCCTGCACCGAATTTAGAATCGATTTCCGCCGATTAAAGAGAGAGACGGCTGGAGGGAGTTTGTACTTAGGTGGCGCGTTCGTTTCTGGGTTGCTTTTTCGGAAACGAGCTCGCAACTTTTAATTGAACGCGTATCTTTGCGACTTTGTGGTCCGTAGAGCGCGAAGGTAATTAATTTGTAGAAAGCGGGGCCAATGGAGCCGAGTAGAGGCCAGGCAGCACACGTTGAGCGGAATAGACGAGGTCCACTGTAATCTCCGACGTGGCTCGAGCATCGGCCAAGTGGATTCCTATCTCTCTTTCCCTCTCTCTCTCTCTCTCTCTCTCTCTCTCTCTCTCTCTTTCTTTTCTCGTAGTCACTTCGCCGGTATTTCACGCTCGTGACACACCCACCGCTAGGTTGGTGTAAGTGCAGCCTAAACAATGCGTTTTCCAGACCTCGCGATGCAGCGCCTCGTTCTATCCCAGCGTTGCCCAACCTGTCCACGTTGCGCCATGGAATCTTTGTCATTTTCGAGACGTAATCCTGCTTTATCTTTTGTAAATACAAGGGCGAGCTGTAATTCGTTGCGCGGACGAGGCCAAACAGATTCTGTGATTCGAGAGTAGCAAAACCGTGTTGGAGACTTGGCTCGGTGAAAATCGACGTTGAAAAGTTGTCGGTTACACGTCTGCTCGTTCGACTAATTCTCGATTAGACTGGAATGGACAACTGGCAGAAGGTTATTCTATGTGCGAAAATAAATTGAGAGCGTAGAATGGAATCTTTACGCTCAAGGCATTGTTTGGAAGAAGTTTGAACGAGTTTGACGAAGAAGTAGCATCGTCCTGTAGAACGTTTAGATTCGTTTAGATTCGAATAGTCGTCGAATTCTTTTCCTTTTTCTATCTAATTTCTCTTTAACGTTTCGACGTTCGTACACCGTTTTATCGTACAATGGCTGATAATATTTCAAACGGTAAGTCGAGTTTTTCTTCGAGAAGTTTACAAAGTGGCGACTGAGACGCGCAACGTTGGGAAACGCTGCTTCGTTGGCTTTGGATTCCTCCCTTCTTCGTTCCTTTTCTCTTCCCTATGTCGTCTCTTCCCTCGCCTTTTCTTCCTGTCGTTGTCTTCTTGCGACCGAACGGTAGAAACGAATGGCACATCATCGCAAACACGAAGAAACTATTCGCCCCGCTCTTTGCTTATGGCCATGTTGTACTCGGCAAAGTATGATGTCACAAGTACAGTTCCCATTAGAAGGTCGAGATAACGGTCGAGATAATGAACGATTCCTTAATTCACGAATTTTCATCGTTCCCATTTACGCGTTTATTTACAGTCGATAACAGCCAGATAGTCGCGATAAAGAGGAAACCGAAGAGACAAGAAGCAAGAACGCAGACGGAATCTCGGGACACTGTCTTTGATGATATTTGTGGTAATAATTGCAATTACGTGCAATGTTCAAAAATTAATACGGTCAGTTGTTATAAATTTGTAAGTTAAAAATTCATAAAATTTGTTTCAAGTCCGTCAGGCTGAAACGAAACTAATGGATCTGTAAGATACAGAAACACGAGCAACTTGACACGTTTCGCTATATCTTGAAAGATGGACAAAAATGCTAGGAAGGTGTAGCACGGTGCTGTTTTCTTTTCTATTATCGACTGATTTGTAATTTGTTCTTTCTTTTCGACTCATGAATAACGAAATTACATTGCAGTCTCCATCTCGCGTAATTCGATCGAATCTGCTTAGTTGTTATTCCATAACAGTCGCCCTGTAACGTAAGTTTGCTTGAAACGGCAAAGAAAGAAAAGAAGACGCGAGGAACTTGAAATTTGTAAAATACCAAAAACACTGGATTACGTCGCTTTGTAATTGCATCAGTGGGTCCCATTATATACTATTCGATGTAAGGTGTTCAATCGTCGATCCGTAACAGTCCGTAAAACGTTCGCTCCACTCAAAAGATAAAACACACGGGCTACTTGAAAGTCGAATAACAGCAAGAGATGCTATGATACGTCGTTTGATCCAAGGAGGGCAGCAGAAGCTCGATACTTAAAGCGATAATGAAAAAATCGAGTGGCTCTGTCGGTTATTGCGAAAAACGAGGAAAAAGGTGGTTCGTATTCGGCCGGCGAGACGTCAACATCCGTCCGGTTGATAAATGAGAGATTTCGAAACAGGAAATTCGTCGCGCGGAAACAAGGACCGCCATCTGTAGGGCTTTCAAAGGGTTTTAGCCGAGAAAACGAGCGAGCGAATCAGTTTCCGTCCGCGACGGAAGAACTGGAACAGAGGAGCAGGTTAAATGGCATGATCTATATCGAAAATCGAGTTTATATAACGCGGACTAGGGAAGAGGAGAGAAAAAAGTGTGATCCAGTAGCTCAGTCCTCGGGGACGACCCTTAAAACCGATGGCTCGTGTCGACGCGTTCAGCCAGAGAGACGAAATCACTGGTTTCCAGCCATTCGCGCTGTATTCTCGTGTAAAAGTGGCCCGTGATGTCAATGGGCGCATTCATTCGCACCTGTACCTGTACCGTATAAAGTCTATGAATAACTGGAAGGTAATTTGCTTCGAGGAGAACGCGATCTTCCTCTTCCTTTCGACCTTGCGAGCTAGCACGAAAAATAATAATTTTCATTCGCGAGCAGAACTGCCCTCCGTGAACTGTTACAATTCTCTAAGCTGTTCCATTGTGTTGCTACAGCGTTCGGACGATTGTTCGTATCTTGTTATATTGTTCGTGGTAAGCTGCCGCTCGCTTGAATACCGCCATGCGTATAGCCATAAGAATCTAAATATTAGGTTGGCAACTAAGTGATTGCGGACTTTGTCAATAGATGGTATTGACAAAAGCCGCAATCACTTAGTTGCCAACCTAATATAATGGTTGATTACAACGATGATCGAAGCATCTGAAGACCAAAATGCATATACGTATTCGTAAAAAATGTAGGTGTACGTTTAATTGGAATAAAACAAATGAAGCATCCGAAGACCAAGATACTTTTATTACGTTGGTATTACGTTGTTGCGTTAGTAATTTCTGTTCGCTGGAGTACTGTCCCCGAAATCATCGAAATGGAATCGTTCGAAATTCTCGATACCTTCTTCGTCCATTTTATTAAAAAATTGACAGACGAATTTTGGTATTCATATATAATCGTGCCTAAACAAAAAGGAGTCTCCTTGAAGGAATATTTTCTCTATATATACTTTTATATTCTTTAGTGGAATATTTTTGCGTAGATTCTTAACTCGGGATACCTAAATATCAATTATATTTAAATATGAATTATACTTGCTCCTTGGAAAGGAATACTTTTCCGTAGATTATCCGTTTCAAGTACCTCGATATCGCTTGTAATAAAATATAAATTATATTTTTCCGTCGATGCTTCTTATATTCAAATATTAAAAATAGAAGATGTAATTGATACTCGAATGTGAGGGATAAACGAAAAATTTAAAGAGGAGACCTAAGAATCTAAATCTAAGGGAAATGTAAGGAATCTTGAAGGAGGAGGAATATCTTTCCACAGATTCTTCGTCTCGAGTACTTAAATATCATTTATATTCAAATATCAACTGCATTTTCTCCTTTAAAGGGAATATTTCTTCTCTTACACTCTCCCTATCTCTTCTTTCATCTCCGTATTTTCTCTTCTTCTATTTATCCTCTGTATTCATATCATCGCTTATAGTTTCTCTTTAAAGAGGAATATTATTTCATAGACTCTTCGTTCCAGATATCCAAATATCAACTGTACCATTGTCTTCGCCGTGAGAAGAAAAATCCTCGAAAGAGTTGACTCTGTCATTCCCCTCCTATTTCTTCCATTTGCTCGAGTTTAATTCGATCGGAAAGCATCGTTAGAAGAACTTTCGACGCGTTATCCGACGCAACAACGTCTTTCACCGTGATGGCAACGCGAAAAACACGTGGATGCTGCTTTCATTCTGGATTAATTTCGTTTATACCAAAGGAAGAGGAAGAAAGACTTTCTCGATGACAAGTACCCCGTGACCGAGTCTTCGATCCGCGGTCTGGTATCCGTTAACCGAGCCACGGATATCGTTTTGCGATCACGAAATCGATATCGTGCCACGTCCGACACAGCGACGTCCACGTCCCGCCTCGTACAACATTTTTTCACGTCTCCAGTCCTCGCCGGATTTGCATTTGACGTAAATTCTCCAGTCGCCTTAAGAGGATCGTCTGTTACTTTTATCGCTACTCTCTTCTCTGCTTATCAATATTCTTCTGCGAAATGGATTTTCTTCGTTTCTCTGAATATCCGAGATTGCCAGAGATCAGCAAGAATCTCATTTAAATTCATTAAAATCGGCAAAGTGAATTGGAAGAATTTCGTTGAAAGTTCTTACTTTAACACTAGAAATACCACACCAGTTAAATCGACTGGTTTTACAATTTTATTTTAAAATTCCTACTTCATGTTATATTTTCTTCCATAATGATGCAATGACTTTCGCAACGATAATTAAAAGAATAATATAATGAATTTTATTTTGTTTTTTATGTATTCAAATTGAAAATAATTTTGTATCAAAGCTACTTATACCAATACCGGTCAAAATGACCGATATTGTCAAAGTGTACAGGAGTCCTGTAATCTGTTTATCGAACCCCAATTAACCAGTTCTCTCGTTTTGTACAACTTGCCACGCGTTTTTAAAATTTGTACTGCGTATCACTCGATATGATGATATCAGATATGAGGAAAATTGCGGACCGATCGCTAGATCGCTAGATGCTAACGCTAGAAATACCACGCCAGTGAAAATGACTGGTTCTACAATTTTATAAATATGCCAACCCTCGTTTAGGGATCATTTTAGGGATCATCGTTAATAATACTAAGAATGTACTGCGTAACATGGAATTCCTTCTGAAAGAAAGTAATAAATCAATAAATATAAAAATATTTTTTAAAGACCAGTCATTTTAACTGGCTTTGGTAGAAATAGCTTCGCGTTAATTATCGGTAGGGACGAAGCTCGTCCATCGGACTTGAGGAAATTAGTCGTTTGGTTGATCGCGGACGTTTGTGCATTTATGGGACATATAAAAGCACAAGCGTGATTCGCGAAAATGTAGAGAATATGCGAAGTAACGCGATCGGTGTATTAATAATTCGTAGGCGGAGCCTTTATTCGTGTTGCATTTCTTCCTCAAAGAATGAAATTATGTTGATACAACGTTTTCATTTCTCGTTTCTGCACATTTTTCACGAAAAGCGTGTACAGCGTTCTAGGCATTTTTCAACTAAAAGCGAGCGAAAAATCGTAGAAAATGGTAGAAAATCTGTCACCTTGTACGCGTTAACGAACGTATTATTTCGCTGTTTCTTTGACTCTTACGAGTCAGTTACGTTGATGAACGCACAAAATTACATAATCATCCGCAGTGTACGTGGTCATTAATCGTGTTGCATAAAATAGGCGTAGGAAAAGAGTCCTATCGAAGGAAAAATCGAGAGCTAGAAGGGACGAGTGTAGAGTGAGTCTAGGTCCGGTTCTCGTGGAGGCTCTCCGTGACACAACCATGGAATACCGATTGCTCACTCTCCCATGGCGTTTCCTGTTCCGACCACGTATCCCGCTTTCAAAATACGAGCCACACAGAGGACGAAAGAGAATGAAAGAATATGAAAGAGGAGAGACAAAATGATCGCCGGGGTTGGGTTCTATTTCCTGGATTTATTTTGTAATTTAAATTTAGTCAGCAACTTTTATACTCACCATCGTTCGTTTGATTTTCGTTCTTTTACTTAAAACTTCATTTTGTTCGAGCAGCATCGAGATGACATTTATAAAGTTCCCGTTCTTCGCGTTCAACACGTAAAAACTGCTCAAATTTATCTCAATTTGTGGAGTCTACCCACAGGTAACTATAAATAATATTCCAATTTCAAACAAAGATACAGTCAGATATGTGGGCATGATTCTAGACAGAAGAATGACATGGAAACGGCACATCGCAGATAAATCCAAAGAACTGAAAACAAAACTAAAAAAATTCTACCGGCTCATTGGCAGACGCTTCAACTTAAACATGCAGAGTAAAATAATGCTATATAAAGCTATATTAAAACCTGTTTGCACCTATGGGATCCAACTATGGGGAACAACGAGTAATTCCAACATAGAAATTCTCCAACGATTCCAATCAGAAACTCTAAGATCCTTAATAGATGCACCTTGGTATGTTATCAACGAAACGATACATGGCGACCTTAAGATACCTACAGTTAAAGAAGAAATATCCAAATTCAGTAACAGATATAATACAAGAGTTAACAACCACCAAAGCCCATCAGTTACCCAATTACTTGACACGACGGATCAGATCCGCAGACTAAAAAGGCAATACCCTTTAGATTGGAGCATTAGATTCAACTAGAATCAAACATACTATAAACTCTTATAATCCAAGTTACAGTACCACGCTAAAATAATTTACTTATAATTCTCAATGAGAATTGATTGTAAAAAGTCTACCAAATAAAAAAAAAAAAAGAAAAAAAGGGTAGTGTGGACATTTTTTTTTATTTGGAAGAATTTTACAATCAATTCTCATTGTTACAGTACCAAAATAATTTACTTATAATTCTCAATGAGAATTGATTGTAAATAGTCTACCAAATAAAAAAAAAAATACTTGTGGAGTGTTTCCACAGCTCACATACAGGGTGTCCAGTTTTAATCTGCAAAGTAAGTTCATTAAGCAAAGCATATAATTCCTTCTCTATCCAGACTTTCGTGGCTCACATGGTATTCGATACTCATCTACAATTGTTCAATTTCCAGTTTGTTTTATTCTACCATCCATTTCCTGAAGCTTTATATCTTCGTAACCGATAATATCTACACCGACGTGTTTCTATCAAGCTAACGTAATACAAGTGGTAACAGAAGAACACGTTTTGTACATCGACTCAGCTATGAAACACGAAAGACGAAGGAAAATGAAATCAACGTTGAAGCGGCACTCTGAGAATCCTGCGTGTTACGTCAATGAGAAGTCTCAATTTATAAGACACAGAGTACTGGGCAGAGTTAAAGATCGTACAGAGAAATTTGATTATTATTTCATTCGTTTATTATCATTTTAGATCGAAATTATGACAATGTCTGTAACGTCCAGGATCCCATAGCGAGCAATCAAGAGTTAAGTGAAAAAAGTCGAGTAAAGCAGAGTTATTTTTATGCTACGTTGTATCATCCTGGCCACAGTGACTGTGTGTCACTGCGTGTCGAAATTTTGCAACACCATTTTTCGACGAAATTACCGAAGAACAAAGACGTATAATCCTACGCTAAAAACGAAAAAGCAAAGACGCTAAAACGGAGGAAAGAAAGAAAGGAGCAGAAATGGGCGACTATTGTTCTCAGGCGTATTATGCGCGTCATTCCACGCCTTTTATTCGTCTGTGTTCATCGCCGCGCGAAGATCCGCATTTACTCGCCAAATACCGATCCAGGATATTCGTTTTTAAATCATCGTCGTCGTCGGCCCGCGTGGGATTACTCGGCCGACCTGCACAGCTCTGGAAAGCTCGATTAATTCCTTGCACTCGTTGACCTTTACTGGTCGCGATATGCAGTTGTGCTGGCCGATAAAAAGAGCTTCCCCTTGAAACGTACGAAACGTATTTTCACCACCCACTCGCTCCCAGAATTTGCTCTTCTTTTTATGTAACGGTACTTCTTTCTTTTCCTTCTTTTTTTTTTTTTTTTTTTTTGTCATATGTACAAGTACGTTCTTGAAGTTCTTTTTATAACGATAGTTCTATAGATTTTCCGGCTTATACGAATACGAGGCTCTCAGAAGCCAAATTGACCCACTTCATGTTTTATAAAGCGTTTGATTTCACATTATCCAGAAACATAAAGCTACACGTACAGCTACGAAACGTTTTTGTACATACTGCTAGCTTGTAACGAACCAGTCTTTTCATCAGGTTGCATAATTTATTCTCATAAGAACAAAGTTTCGTAGTCGTAGGAGAAGCACCGTGTAACGATATAAAACTCAATGTAATATTTGCACTTGATTAATTAGTACGTAAACGTTGAAGTAAGTATCGTAGAATGGTGTACAAATATTTTTTGTAGCCACTGTAATTAGCATTGAATTTTCGAACCCTCAGACGCCACTTGTGTCAATTTGATACGCTTTCGAAAGAAGATTCTATTATTCGTTCGTTTATACAACAATCTTTTCGAAACTTTCTGACTTTTTATTTTTCTTTGTTTTTTATTCTTCGCGAAGAATGTGAGATTGTTTTATCAATTTTCGAAATTAATTATTTATTTCATCGTTTCATCGCGTTACGTTGGTAGAATAAAATAAAAATAGTGAAACGCGTTAAAATTAGAATTAAAAATACTTATCTTCATAAATTTATTCGTCGTAAGAAGATAGCGATAAACAATTGTAAATTGCAAGGAAATTAAAGAAGCATAATGTCTATGATTGTGTCGGTTCTTCGAAACTATTGCGTTTCAACGATGTAGCTGAACGTATAGTCTAACAAGGCTGTGCCTTAAGTACGAGCTAATGCGAGACAGTTAAAGTAAACCATTATAGAAAATGAAAATCGAACGCGCAGTGAACTTGTTAACAAGATGTTTTTCCAATTACATTCTCGTCGCGTCTTATCGTAATAGTGTCAATGGCGAACGAATGTGCTTACGCACAATGTGCGTATATATAGACACGAGAGAAAATTCTGAAGCGATGCAGCGCTCGAGACATAGCGCGACGATAAGAAGCCTCGTTATCTTTATGGCTGGCTCGCGGCGTTGCTCGCGGGACGAGCCGATAATTTCGTTAAAATTTAACGTAAAAACTCGTTCTCTTCCTGTTACGAAGGGTGTGTATACCAGTGGGCACACGATCCTCTTGGCGCCAGACGAGAATCACTGTGTCTGCTATCGGATGCAGCGATTGCCTCTCAGCGAGGGCAGAGAAAATCGAGGTACGAGACGGGAAAACCCGTCCTCGGCTTCTTCCGACGATTCACGGCACGTAGAAGATCATACGAACGTACGCCCGACACGTTATTTCCATGGCAAAGGTGGATACCATTAACCAGTTAGCTATTTTCGACGAGTATACTCGTCGTGAAGAAATGCCAATATTTTCTGTTATGTCGAGTATACTCGTCGTGAGTAAAGAAAAAAGGAAAAAGAAGGAAAACGATCATTTCATTACAACTTAATTCTGTGTTATAACAAACACACATACTCTGTGTTTGACAAGTATGCTCGGCGTGGCTTACTTTTTGCGACACGTTGTAGGTACACACTTTTCAAAGAGGCCACGACCAGCTAACTGGTTAAAGGACTTACTATCAACAATTTCTATTGTAACATTGTAAACTCCTAGTTCGTATCATATTGTTGTACTAAAATGTATTATATAACCTGTGTAATTACGTATACAGAGGATGAAACATACAGGATGAGCCACTGAAATATCTCTTTTAATTTTGGAGATAAGAAAAAGTGTTTGAAACAGAAGTTGTTTGTTTCCTACAACGAACCGTTGTATGAAGGTAGAAACTTTTTATCAGATGGACGCACTTAAAAGATTTGCAGATTACATACATTTTTCTTTTTTTAATGGAACCATGTATTTTTTCAACACCTACGGTTCTCAAGAGAATCTCAATGATCATTCGAGATCACTGAAAGTCACAGACTTTATATATATAATAATGGATGAGAATTCATGCGAACGCTTCTGAAACAAAATACTCTGTTCCCCTTTTATTGACAGAACTGTTGACTCCACCGATTTGAAATGTAAAATTTCGTTCCTTAAACGTGTTTCGTTATCTAGAAAATTGAAAGAATCATCAAGGTAGCTCGTCTTGGGTAACTCAGCTGGGACATTGTGCGTAAAATATCTTAAGATTCGTTTGTACGAGATCTATCTACAAAGAAACCGACCCATAAACGATCCAAATGTGTTTGTCTCTCTAACTGAGTGCTGTAGAGTAATTAGTTATTAGTAATTATACAGTAATTAGAGCCGATGTACAAAATATGGCTTCGTCGTTTATGGGGCACCTTAATGAGCGACCCTACAAAGCGTATGACTCTCCGGATGGTTAGCCAGCAACGATACTTCAATTTGTACGAGTGGAAAATCAGGAATATCGCAAGTTACATCTAACGATGACCGAGAAACGAAGAACGTGGATGAAGAGATATGGAAGTCGTGTAGGACAATTTGAAATCGATTAGAAGCAAAGCTGAAACGTTAAAACAAGTCGTTATAGGCGATGAATCATGGGTCTATGGCTACGACCCTGAAACCAAATTCCAATCTTCGGTCATTGTGAAACGCCATGATTTTCCACTCGTACGAAGTACGTCGAACGAATAAATAGACCGCGGATTTTTATGCAATTTCGCAACTTCGTCCACGTAACTGGCGTGATGCGACCTACGTAGAAAGTTATTTCTCCTATTAACCAGTTGGTTAACTGCGGAATTTAGTTTTGCAAATTTCTCGTGGGCTGCGCAAATAAAACAAGCGATGATGAGTTTACGCGTCAAACACTGGGGAAATGCTCGTGTTATAAATTTTCCAACGAAATTAAAGCGAAACGACGATGGTTTACATTTTTATGGTTACACAAAATTCCAAAATTGTAGCAAAATTATAAAATTCATAAGCAAGAAAAATGGACAAACGATGTAAGAGATTCAGTGGGTCTTTTCAGTGTGGAATTCTTCGAAACAGAATTCCTTAGAATTTCATTTTTTCAACAGGCGGCACATTTCCGAAATGAATTTCCTTCTGACGATACAAATTTGGGCAAATGTTTTCCGTGACAGGCGTAGGTTTTAGAGCGGTTGCTGTGCAACGACATAGTTTTCCACTTGGAACTCGTAGTTGATCGACCAACTTTCCAAGTTCGTGTTTGTGGAATTGCACGTTTCTCGATAATTTGTCCGACACGTCCGACCAAAAAATTTAATCGTATTATATGTGTTATATTATATTTCAATTGTTATCGAGAATACACCGACATACAGGTGAAAATATCCATCCATTTTGTAGGGAGACAAGATTACGCAAACAATTCCAACATTCCCGATATAACGTGAAAATAATCAACTCAGTTTGTAAAAATTGTTAATTAAACATTGCACGGGGAATAACCGATATACCAAAGAGAATAATCAAATTTTTCCTCATAAAATACATAGCAGTTTTATCGGCAATAATAAGGCGAACGTGACAAATTTCTGTTGCTTCTTACTAAAATTTCAATTCTTTATGGTAAATGGTAATTTTTATTTTATACGCGCCAAACGCACCGAAATACAATTTCTGTTTGACGCGTATACTCGTCGAACGCAGTTAACTGGTTAAAACGTTACGGATGCTTCTTTCCCATATTTCTTACTTTCTTACGCGTCATACGCATTTCCTACATTTTCTCGCTTTTAGAAAGAAATGCAGGAAAGTCCACGGTTCAACAGTTGATGGAGAAAACGTGAACGAACTTATCGCTCGACCTGTCAGAGTCTGGCCAACGATTTAAATAAAGAAAGAACTTCAAGTTCATTTTTCCAATTTGCAAACAAAGATTCAGACAGATATCTGGGCATGGTTCTAGACAGAAGAATGACATGGAAACGGCACATCGTAGATAAATCCAAAGAACTGAAAACAAAACTAAAAAAATTCTACCGGCTCATTGGCAGACGCTTCAACTTAAACATGCAGAGTAAAATAATGCTATATAAAGCCATATTAAAACCTGTCTGCACCTATGGGATCCAACTATGGGGAACAACGAGTAATTCCAACATAGAAATTCTCCAACGATTCCAATCAGAAACTCTAAGATCCTTAATAGATGCACCTTGGTCTGTTATCAACGAAACGATACATGGCGACCTTAAGATACCTACAGTTAAAGAAGAAATATCCAAATTCAGTAACAGATATAATACAAGAGTTAACAACCACCAAAACCCATCAGTTACTCAATTACTTGACACGACGGATCAGATCCGCAGACTAAATAGACAATACCCTTTAGATTGAAGCATTAGATTCAACTAGAATCAAACATACTATAAACTCTTATAATCCAAGTTACAGTACCACGCTAAAATAATTTACTTATAATTCTCAATGAGAATTGATTGTAAAAAGTCTACCAAATAAAAAAAAAGAAAAAAAGGGTAGCGTGGAAATTGTTTTTTTTATTTGGAAGAATTTTACAATCAATTCTCATTGTTACAGTACCAAAATAATTTTCTTAAAATTCTGTATGAGAATTGATTGTAAAAAGTCTACCAAATAAAAAAAAGAAGAAAAAAAGGGTAGTGTGGAAATTGTTTTTTTTATTTGGAAGAATTTTACAATAAATTTTCATTGAAAATTATAAGTAAATTATTCTGCCGTGATATCATTTTTTTTTTATTTGGTAGAATTTTACAATCAATTCTCATTGTTACAGTACCACGCTAAAATAATTTACTTAAAATTCTGTATGAGAATTGATTGTAAAATCTACTAAATAAAACAAAAAAGTTCATTTTACCATCGAACCACGTGGTTCGAAGAGAAAATTGTCGCAGCTCGAGGATGCTGACGTAGCTGACTAGACGATCCGAGGTACATTATTTCGCTCGTTGTATCTCTTCCTCTTCTATCGAAACTTTCTCACTCCAGAAACTTCGAAACACGTTGGAAAACGATCGTGGAGCGGAAAGAGCTGCGAACGAGGATCTTTTGGCAGCGAAGCCGCGGGCGTCCGCGTAGAATGGTTGCGTTTGTCAGGGGCCGATTTTAGGGGATAAACGTCGGCGAAAGGAGAAAAAGCGGCGTATTTTGATGCGCGCGCGAGCCGGCCTGCGCTTATACGCGGCGAGTACTCGTGCTCGAGAGTGCACGAGTGCTCGTTCACTGCACTCTCTCGCTGGCTCCAGGAAAGTGGTTTGAACCGTTAAAGCGGCGCTTTCGTTCCGCGCCTGGCTAACTACTAAACTTCCAATCCAGTGTTTTCGTACGTTTCCTCTTTCAAAAACTTAATCTCGCCCGTTTGTCACCATCTTTCCCTGCTACGACTAATCTTCGTTGCTTAATCTTCCTCGCGTCGTTCTCAGCGTCTGAGAAGAAATCGCATGATTTACGAAGCAATGCGAGATCGTATTATCGAACTGCACACACACTTTTACTTTTAACTACAATTGTGCTAAATAACTATTTGTATTAATTAATTTTTAACCGTCGTTTTTATCGGTATCTACTAACTACGTAACGAGAGATAAGATCAGAGATGAACATTGGAGATCGAAGAGGTTTATCCGTAGCGTGTCTTACACCTTACCTATGATTTCAGTGTCCACATACTCGCGCATGGTACATTTGGATTGGCCACTGTTGTTATACAATATAGATGATATTTAATGGTACAAATATGATTATTACAGAATTTGACAAGTAACCGTGGCGATTAGATACTCGGGATGCTAATGACAATGATCTTAGGTTCGATAACGAATACACGGTCAACGGGGTAACAAACGCGCTTTCTTCCAAAGTCTAAGACGAACTCAACTTACTTGGCCACAATTCAAGTATAACTGAACTTGTTCACAGTACAAGTAGAACTCAACTTACTCGTCTCAGTCCAAGTGGAACTGCACTTATATTCTCTTCTCTGTATCTCTCTATACAAATATATTTTTTTAAGGAGAGCTATACAAGTATTCCGTACCTCTGGTAGGTAAAAACGTGCATCCCGTGGCTACGTTTAACGACCAGACGTGCCGCTTCGAGCCCAAGGTTATTGTCATAAATCTCGGGCAAACATAATCGGATTAAATCATAACCAGCTACTTCTAAGTTTTATTATTTAAGTACAGCTATAATGAAAGGTCTAAAGTATTGGGGATCTTCCCAGAAATTCCAAAAGAAAAACACCGATGTTCTTTCATCTCTAATATATATATATATATATTTTTATTATTTAACTTGTACTTTACAATTAGCTGTGTTAGAAACTTAATTGCTAAATAACATGTGAATGGCTACTCCTAGCGAGATACCATCTTCGAGTTTGTCTATTTTATTTCTTTAGTGAAGTCAGTAGGGTGTTTTCTCTTTAGTCTTCTTTTTATCAGAGTGTTTTATGTGTATCAAATAAGAAAGAAACGACAGACGAGAGACTATCGTATTAGGCGAATAACGCGCCACGTATCTTCTTGTATTTTCCACTTGAATTCGTATCGCGTACGCGTATCTTGGTGTCTAACTAGCCCAAAGCAAACCATGGTGGGTAAACTAAAAGCTGGGATGATCCTGTCGGCGAGTGTTTGAAACTTCGCGTAATGCGATTAACGAGAGACGAGTTATATGTATGCAACAACTTTCAGCGTTCTTGGAGATTCAATTAGCCAGGCTGGTTATAGGCGCACGTGACGCACATGGCGCACGTGCTGTGGCTGCGTATCGATCAACGCATATTCACAGAGCACGACAGAACCGCGACAGATACGGTAGAAACACTCTGTACACCGTCTATTTACGGAATTGTCTACGCAGTGTTGGGCTACGCCGAGGACAACGCAAATGGATCGCGATTCCGCTTCCATTCTTATCAACCGTACGCTATACGCCTACAGGCTGCCTCAAAAGATTGGCGCCGAGCTTTAAGATACATTATATGATACTATAGATGTATTATATTATACAGGGTGTCTCTAGTAACTGGGACAGGCTATAAAACTTTGTTCCAAGTAACGTTAAGATAAATTGTATTGTATTATATGTGGCGTCTCTAGTAACTGGAACAGGTTATAAAACTCTGTTACAAGTGAAATTAAGATATATTATACTATATATGTATTATATTGTATCATATATATTATACTATGCTATAGATATATCATGTAAGATATATTTCGTTATAAGGGGTGTCTATATTAACTAGGACAGGCTATAGAACTTTGTTGCAAGTGAAGCTATGATATATTATATTATACAGGGTGTCTGTAGTAACTGGGACAGGCTATAGGACTTTGTTGCAAGAAAAGTTAAGATATATTATATTATATCATATATATTATACTATGTTATATATATTATAAATATAATATATAAATATTATACAGGGTGTCTCTAGTAATTGGGACAGATTATAGAACTCTGTTTCAAGTTAATATATATTATATTATACTATGTTATAGATGTATCATATTATACAGGGTGTTTCTAGTAACTGGGACAGGTTATAGAACTCTGTTGCAAGTGAAGTTAAGATATATTGTATTACATTATATAGGGTGTCTCTAGTATCTGGGACAGACTATATAGTTGGAAGCAAAGTTAGAGAAAAATCGTGGAGGAAAACTTTCCACTGTTTAACGCGATTTATCGTATTACCGTACTCGCGCGGATGCATCAGTACGTTGCGGTTGCAGAGTGCAGATGCACTTTTTCATTTAAACGAAACTATGTAATTCGCCTGTAAAGCATTCGATGTACTTTACCGTTCCAACGTGATATAAAAATATATCGAGGTAAATAGTTGGAAAAAGTAATTACTTTGAAAGATGTTGGAATTTTGTAAAACTTCGCGGATGAGAAAGAAGGAGAAAATCAGCCTGCGATACTTGCGCCTCTGATTCTTCTGCCTTCCATGCGCAAAATTTCTCGCCATTGATACTTTTAAAGTGGTTTTGGCGTTTTTTGGCTCAAGTAACTTAATATCTTTCTGTAAACGATAAAAACCTGCATCGCCTGCTTTATAAATAATTATAAAGTTTCATTTGAGAAAAGAATACAGGTTTCACCGCTGCATCTGCGAGAAAATTACTATGACAGACCCTGTTAAACAGTGAAAATTTTTCCATTTCTCTTTTCTTTGTTATATTCATTATATTTCGCGTTTAACCGTGATACAAGGATCTTTGCGATTATTTTACGTATATCTACTCTTACAATATCTTTAAATAAGTTTAGATGCTACTTATCATTTTTACGGTAATCTCGTTTTCTTTTCGTTTTTCACGGTCCAGCAAAATCGACACGGCAGAACGTCGATTTGCAAAATTTTCCTCTACGATCTTTTCCCAGTTTCACTTGCAACAGGGACATAGCCTGTCCCAGCTACTAGAAACGCTCTGTATAGTACGTGATATACATCGTGCGCCTAAATTCACGGTACGAGCGAATTTCAGGCAGCTTGTCCGACTGAGAACGATACGAGATTCAAGAATAACAAAACTACGCTTTATTCTCGAGAGACAGCAGCTTGAAAACTCTTGTACCTAACTAATTCTCGATTAGATAGGAATGGATAATTCGTCGTTGCAGTTCTCCACTGTGCTACCTGCATTAGTTCGTAAACTGAGGAAATCGAGTCCCGATAGAATAAAGTTTACGAAGTTGAATATTATCGCCTGGAGTTTAGACTTGCAGCAACCGAACATTTCTCGCTGTCCGAGCGTACAACTTCCACCGTATTATCACTGACGAGACCTACATACGTGCGTCGATTAATTATTCTCTTTTCCTTAACCCTTTCGCTTCGAGTGTCGCTTATAAGCGGCGTCCGCGAGATGACCTGTGGATACGAACGTCGCTTATAGGCGGTGACCACGCGACGAATTCTGATTTCGGTACCCCATATATCGGGCATACACCAGTGCCATCTGTAGTCAATAAATATATTTTTTCGTTATCGGCAGAACATTTTCTGTTGATTTTATTGATATATTGGATTAATCACTTCTTAAAAGTTACTCATTATTGAAACAACATCAAAACGTTTTACGCAATATATTTGAAACATCCAAACAATCCAAACAAATACGAGGAATTGGAAAATAATCAGATATTTTGACTCATCTGAGTTAGGTGTTTTTTGTCAGTTAGGTGTGTCAATACCACCTAGTGACAAAATCCGTAATCAGTTAGTTGCCAATCCAACAGATCGACGATGAATTGGCACATGGCAGGTCGTGCTACATGCGAAAAAAGGTATGAAACGCGGAATAAAATTTGTTCTCGCTATCGAGAAAAACACAGCCAATATATAAAAATGAACATTTTTCGCGGTAGATGTTCAGACTGTCGGATACTCCGCCGCTGTATGCAACGTACCTTCGGACGAAACTAGCCTCAGGTAAAGACGATTGTTTTGCAGAGATGACAAGAGCTTGATTTTCTGTCGACGATTGCCGATTGTTTGCGACGAGATTTTATAGGGAAAAAAAAAGAGGAAAAGAAGGAACGAGAGGCGAACGAGGAATAAGTGGATCAACGGAAGAGCGACGGATCGTGAGACAGAATCGAATAATGGAGCGTGGAAGGTTGACAGAACGGTCGTTAATCAAAGCGATTAATCGAATGTCACGGAACATGTCCGTCGCTGAATTCCACGGCTTAGAGAACGGTACTTGAACGGCCTGTACATTGCACAATACTTTCCAATCTTCGGCCATAATGAGCCGCAACAACGCGCCACCTGCGAAATGGAGCATTTTATCCGCGTTTCCTCTCCTCTTTTCTTCCTACAACTGAATCGTGACGGCAATCCGGTGTCCTCTGTATATTCCTTTAGACTATGGCCGCGTTTGCATGACTCAAGGTTCAGCCTCGTATCGATTAAAAATCAAAAGAACGCACGTAATTACGTTTGCACGCGAAATCGATCGACATTTATTCGAATCTCTGCCGTGTTGTAACATTAATCGAGCACGTCCACGGTTCGTCATTTTATTCCCGCGATCTCGTTTGAAACAATCGCTTTGGAAATCCAGAGGAAGAAAAATGATTTTATATTGCCTTGGCAACTAAGTGATTGCGGATTTTTACATTAGGTGGTAATGACAAAATCTGCGATCACATAGTTGCCAGCCCATTATATTTGCTCCTCGATTTTTCATTTTTTATAATCAAAATACCAGAGAATAAATACGAGGAATTGGAAAATAATCAGATATTTTGACACTTGTGAGTTAGGTGTTTTTTATCAGTTAGATATGTCGATACCACCTAGTGACAAAATCTGCAATCACATAGTTGCCAACCCATTATATTTGCTCCTCGATTTTTCATTTTTTATAATCAACACGCCAGAGAATAAATACGGGGAATTGGAAAATAATCAGATATTTTGACACCTGTGAGTTATGTGTTTTGCTGNATCAATTATTTGGACACTTGTGAGTTAGGTGTTTTTTATCAGTTAGATATGTCGATACCACCTAGTGACAAAATCTGCAATCACATAGTTGCCAACCCATTATATTTGCTCCTCGATTTTTCATTTTTTATAATCAACACGCCAGAGAATAAATACGGGGAATTGGAAAATAATCAGATATTTTGACACCTGTGAGTTACGTGTTTTGCTGGTTAGGTGTATCAATACCACCTAGTGACAAAATTCGCAATCACATAGTTGCCAACCCATTATATTTGACCCTCTATTTTTCATTTTCTATAATCAACACACCAGAGAATACATACGGGCAATCGAAAGATAATCAATTATTTGGACACTTGTGAGTTAGGTGTTTTTTGTCAGTTAGGTGGTAATCACTTAGTTGCCAATAAGGATTTAAATACGCAGGTTCCAGTGTGCTTGATAAATTTTCAAACTCGATTTTCTTGAGAACTAACCTTAAATGAAACAATTTTACTGCATATTTTGCTGTTATTCTTTCGTAATTTATTATTCCACCGCATACTGTATATTATCGTAAATCGTCGAACGATCGTTAATCGCAACTTTTACGAGACGAAATCAAGAAACATAGAAAAGGTGTAGTGAATCGGTCTGATTTCTGAGAAGCTCCATCAATCTGCTATCTGGTGATAGGTTGGCCATGAAAAAACGTAATAGACATTACGACGAGAATCGTGAACAGAATACAAGGTACACTTTGATGCAACATTTTTCACCAACACAGACTGTTATGGAAATCGTGGCACGAAGATACCAGCAAACTCGATTCACCATCAACGTCATTCCATTTCCTCCATTTTCGTCGTTTCGTTTCGTTCGAACGTAGCCTACTTTACGGCGTATTGATTTGGCAACTAAGTGATTGCGGATTTTGTCAATACCACCTAACGGCAAAATCCGCAATCACTTAGTTGCTAAGCCAATAGAACACTCACAGTTAAGCTGAAAAATAAGCGAACAGATAGTGGAAGCAGCTATCGATGAAATTTAATCTAATTAATAGTGTCGTTACACGTAAGTTTTATCGATATTCTGTATCTTTATCGTACATAATTTATCTACTGAATAATTGAAATGAATATTTACATTTTTATGTATTTAATTCAACTTCGTTCACATACTTACTCTACCTGTTCTACCTGTTCACATTTTTCTTCACAGCTACGTTTCAACTACATTTATCGGAGAGATACTTCGGTTAATAGCCGATCAATTGAACTCGTTGTTGGTCGAATTCTCTGAATTCAAACGTGAGCTCCAATTGTGCGAAAGATAACAAACAGATAAATGGGAAAAATTGGAAAGCTCCTATTATACGAACTCCAATTATACAGAGTGGCCCGTAACTGGTGCTACAGTTGCATTATACAGGGTGACTGTAGGAGAAAAAATGGGACGAAAACGTGGAATGAAATTCGTTGGGAAGATAATCGAGTTGGAGAATTTGCCAAGTATACTTAACGCGAAGCTATTTCTATCAAAACCAGTCAAAATGGCTGGTCTTTAAAAAATATGTAATGATAGAATATTTTTATATTTATTGATTTATTACTTTCTTACAGAAGGAATTCCATGTTATGTAGTACATTTTTGATAATATTGATCCCTAAACGAGGATCGACAGATTTATAAAATTGCAGAAGCAGTCATTTTCACAGGTGTGGTATTTTTAGCGTTAGCATCTAGCGATCTACTTCCTGATAACTGATATCATCATATCGAACGATACGCAGTACAAATTTTAAAAACGCGTGGTAAGTTGTACAAAACGAGAGAACTGATTAATTGGGTTCGATAAACAGATTGCAGGACTCCTGTACACTTTGACAAGTACCAGCCATTTTGACTGGTATTGGTATAAGTAGCCTTGATACAAAATTATTTTCAATTTCAATACATAAAAAACAAACTAAAACTCATTATATTATTCTTTTAGTTATCGTTGCGAAAGTCATTACATCATCGTGGAAAAAAATATAAGGCGAAGTAGGAATTTTAAAATAAAATTGTAAAACCATTCAATTTAACTGGTATGGTAGTTTTAACGTTAAACTCGACTTATTCCAAACTGAACGAGAGCGAATAATCGACAGGTGGTTGAACTACGCGTGAAAACAAGCGACAAAAGTAAAGTAACATTCTTTCGTAAGATACCTGTTCTCTGAGACAGTTAAATTTGCAAATGCCAACTTCATCTTCCTCAAAACGACGCCTTAAATGGACAAATTTTATTCTACAATTTTTTCACAATTTCCACTTATCTTTGGACGTGTACAGGCATCCAACCGATTGCTTGCTCGTACCTAGCCGATTAGTTCGACTATGCTTGGTTCCACTATATTTCGACTATTGAAACTCGATTTTACAGACCACCCTGTATAAACTGTTTGCCCCGCGACAAGTTCAGAAGAAAGGAGTTCCGCTGTACTCGATTGGCCTCGCTTAGATTTGCAGTAGGTGGACCCAACGGCGGAGATCCAGCGATCGCGCGGATCCACATTCGACTTCCGCCTGTCGGAAGCTCGATTCGGCGATGATTCTCGCGCGATCGATCTTCCGATTGCGAAAGGAATCTCGTTGTAGAGAGAAATAGGTCGAGTGCGTTCAAAGCCTTCTTCTTGCTTTTTTCAATTCGATTCGCGTCGATTCTACTTGCAGCAAACGTAATCCAGCGACGATTCGATGCTACTCACGTTCAAGTCAGAGCCACTGACCTATTGTCAAGGTTGCAATGGTCGTGCTAATTGAAAGTTCGTTATAGGATGTTGAATCGGCGCCACGTTAATCCCTCGGGCCATCAGTTTACCGAAAATTAAGGAAAACAGGGAACGTTCGAGGATAGACGTGGTTCTGTTCCTTAAGTGGAAAGTCAATTTTCCAGGAAATGGATGAATCCCGAGGGGAAGATTTCGCGTTGCGGAACTAGCAAGATAAAATGGTAAATCGTTGGTTATGCAATGCTTCGACGAGATTATCAAAATTAAACACGTAATTTGTGTATCCGTGTATTTTCTATTTGAATGTTGGTATTTCCATATTTTCTATGTTTCTCGCATCTTCTATATTACATCTTCTATGGCTGTTCTATCGTACGCTCGATGTGTACGTATTTCCTTCTAAGAATCTCGTGGCGTATTGCCGCAATATTCTAATCGTATTTATCGAGAGAGAAAGGAAGGTCTAAATTCCATACTTAAAAAGGTGAAAAATCTCGTTACTGGAATCTCACTTGACTACGAATTTGTAGCACGTTCGAACGAGTGATTCGACTGGCAATCTTTACTCTTCGCTCGTTATTTATATTTTTAGCTGGAAATTCATAGTTCGAAGTTGCAGATACGTAAGAACGTAGTGTAGTATCGTGGACGAATTCCCTGGCAGTATCGGATGTGTGTTGTCAATATTGTCATTCGTTATTCTATTAACATATATTTATATTACGATTTTGTCATTAGGTGGTAATGACAAAACCCGCAATCACATAACTGCCAACCCATTATATTTGCTCCTCTATTTTTCATTTTCTATAATCACCCCACCAGAGAATAAATACGGGGAATTGGAAGATAATCAGATATTTTGACACTTATGAGTTAGGTGTTTTTGTCAGTTAGGTGTGTTACTATCACCTAGTGACAAATTCCGCAATAACATAGTTACCAACCCATTATATTTGCTCCTCTATTTTTCATTTTCTATAATCACCCCACCAGAGAATAAATACGGGGAATTGGA